>PISX010005104.1:0-111967 GCA_004024625.1 Mellivora capensis | reverse complement strand
TATTGCAAGATAGTATGCTGCTGGAAATAAAAGGAAGTCAGATACAAATGTGGTCTACACAATTGCCATCCCTGTTTGTCTCTAGAGCCTAGTCTATAGAGAGCCTCCTAGAACAGCATTTTTTCTATCCCCAAATAGTCATGCTTTTATAGGTCTATTATTTACAGATCCCATGTAAGAATATGAAAACGTGTTTGAATTGTGAGTCCCATGGCTTTAAATTTAGAAATGTTCTTTTTAAAATTGAAAACCACTGCAATTTTTTTTTCATTTTTTAAGTCTTTTATTTTTTTACAATCACCTGAGACTTATATTTTATTTTTTAAATTTTTTTATTTTTATTTTTATTTTTTAGTTTAAACAACAGAAATTTATTTCTTCACAGCTCTGAGGGTTGGAAGTTCAAGATCAGGCTGTGTGTCAATAGGGTTGGTTTCTTCTGAGCTTGGCTTGCAGATGGATGCCTTCTTACTGTGTCCTCACATGGTCTTCTCTCTGTGTGTACCTGTGTACTTATCTTTTTTTCTTTTTTTTTCCTTTTTATTGTGTTATGTTTGTCTCCATACAGTACGTCCTTAATTCTTGATGTAGTGTTCCATGATTCATTGTTTGTGTATAACACCCAGTGCTACATGCAATCCATGCCCTCCTTACTACTCATCACCAGGCTCACCCATCCCCCACCCCCTCCCTCTAAAACCCTCCGTTTCTTTCCCAGGAGTCCATAGTCTCTCATGGTTTGTCTCCCACTCTAATTTCTCCCCCTTCATTTTTCCCCTTCTCCTGATGTCCTCCATGTTACTGAAATTTTTTAAAAACCTTGGAATAATCGGTCCACAATAGAAAAATCTCCTATTAAGTAGGACCTTAGATGCTGGAATAGTTCCAAAATCTACTTGAGAATTATGTCCAGTTCAGCATGGTCCATCCAGCCCCATGTGCTCTCAATCTGCAATAACCTTATCAAAATCACACCCTTCACTGTTAAACCATCATTTTAACATGACCCCTGGAACTTATTTGGAAACTAAATTGAGATTGGCAGTTGCCAAATTAACTTTAGAGGGCAGAATATCAATCTCGTCTACGGATTCACTCCGGGACAATTGATGCTTTGATGAACTGTGGGAAATTATATAAAAATATAACTCAAGCAATATTAAATAGTGAAATAAATGAAGTTGTTTTTTTTTTTTTCTTCTGGCATCCAGGATTATTTGCCTAGAAAGAGCAAATAAGTGACTATTTTCTGTGCTTTTCATATGATAACTAAACTACTCTCTTCCATTTTGTACTTAAAATTTACATTAAGAATGCAGTTGAACTTTGGGTTGGTAGTTTAGTACATTATAGGTAACCAGGGAGCAATGTTCAGTAAATACTATTATTAGACACAACACAATACAAAGAAAATGAGATTATTTAAATCCCTTTCCTGACTTAGAATTGTTAAGAGGAAATTTGAAATATTTAAGTTGTTTTACGTTCCAACATAGCTCTTAAAGTGTTACTTCCCCTTCTCTTCTTTAAAGATTTATTTTTAACAGTTAGAAAAGCAAAATGTGTATACAGCTTGATGCAACAAGAAAACAGCTTAAAAGGGTAAAAAGGGGATGATGGCTCACTAATAAACAGCCGCTTGTAGAACATAATTAGCTTTTCCCCCTTCATTAGCACATGTAACCTGCTGGAAGAATGAGTCTGATAGTAACTGCAGGACTCCAGGCTTTCCACACTCATGGGTAGTATAATATATAAAACTGAAGCAATTAAGACGTATTTCAAGAAATCACCTTTTCAAAATGTAAAAACTAGGCATTTGGTAGCAGAGTAGCTGCATTGATACCATAGGGACACTCTGTCCCTTGTCCACTCTGACGGAAAAAGTCTCTAGTGACAGGTCCTCCCATCTTTCATTTTTGTCACAAGTGAGAATGAGTTTGGTTCTCTCAATTAGTCCTGAGAGGGGAACCACTATCATACAATTTGGCACACCCCGCAGTTGTTTCTGAAGCAATCTTTAGCTACTGAGGCTTTCCGAAGGGCTGTGACTCTCCTGGGGGTACTCCGGATGCACCAGACTCACCAAGGAGCACGAAGAATGGATCGACTCGAGCTTCTGCCCTCTGATTTTATGAGCACTGAAATTAATCCATTAAGCATTTCGTACACCAGACCCCCCACTACTTACTTTTCAACGCATTTACATTGTATGTTAACTGTGGCATCATAGTGCGCGGCATAATGAGTTCGATTTTTCTTGTCTTTTTGCTTTCTGTTTCCTTTTCTCAATGGAAGAAAAAAAAAGATAGCTGAGTTTAATATTGCCAAATACCCAAATAATTAGTACTGCTGGATATTTTTTTCTCTTTAAATTATTCCTCAGAAAATATAAAAGCCAGAAGCACAATTTGAAAACAAAGATAGCAGAATATTATCTAATAAATAAAATGGATGTGAATGTACAGTGCAAAAACCATAAAGTATTAATTGCTAATGAAATAATGAGAAAAGGGTATTTCACAAGCAATCTGCTATCCCCGGAGAAATGGGCCCTCAGTCTGTGACTACTTCCATCGTTTATTAAGAGTGGAGGGACGCCTGGGTGGCTCAGTTGGTTGAGCGGCTGCCTTTGGCTCAGATCAGGATCCCAGCGTCCTGGGATTGAGTCCCACATCGGGCTCCTTGCTCGGCGGGGAGCCTGCTTCTCCCTCTGCCTCTGCCTGCCACTCTGTCTGCCTGTGCTCTCTCTCTCTCTCTCTCTCTGACAAATAAAATCTTAAAAAAAAAAAAAGAGTGGAAATTGTAGCAACTTTATGGGTTTCTTTTAGAAAAGTGGAAAAAATATTGTGAATGTGATTTATAAGGGGTATAACAATTTCCAGGTTTCTATCACTTGTCTGGTTGTAAGCTTCTTTTATTTTCTGAATGGTTCTATTCTCTTGAGTTTTGCGTAAGATCAAAATCTCTCTATAGGGCCACAAGTGACATGATCCCATTTGGAAAACATTGTCCCACAGTCAAGCGAAAATGCAAATGAAACACAAACCCAAGTATTTTCCCTGACAACTATGAAATTACTAAATCGGAAGACATATGAAGAGTGAAAAAGAAGGGGAATAAAGCAATTACATGTTCAGAGTAAAGGAGAAACTGGAATAGTTTGGGCGATACATTTACTGGTACCACAAAACGTTCCAGTGACAAAATAATGTAAATGATCACATGAAGGGTTATTCCATGAAGAAACTGGGCTTCAGAATTTCATAGTCTCACAGGATATTTTGTAATCTCTATCATCATTTGACCATGTTTTGGGCCACATTTCAAGTTATATTCTCCCAGAATGAGTTAAAAGCAAAAGCAACATGAAAAGACAAAACTTTGAACAGCATACGAGGCGGGCGATCTGGAACATCTATTGCCCTCACATCTCTAGGGTCTGTTCGATCTGCATTTGTGTTTCCTGGAGCTGTCTGCTCATTTGAGGGTGTTGCTCTACCCAGATGGAGGAAAGCCAGTCTTCAAACTCACTAGGATTGTTGTCCTGAGGATTTTTAATGATTTTTTTTTTGTTTGCTTGTCCTAATTGATGAACTGCATGAAAAGAGAGGATACTCAAGCTCCTTCATATTGAAATATACTCTTTATGGAAACATACACAGTTTGGAAATTGTGAAAAATATATTAACATGAATAAAAACAAATCACCCTATGTGGTGGCTTTGCATTTAATTTTCTTGTATTTTTAGAGTATAACCTCAGTTTGTGTGTCAAAATTGCATACATCTAAATTGCTGGCAAATACTGTTCTGCATTATTATTCTAATTCTTGTTCAGTTTTTAAATTTCTATATCATATTAATATGCTTCAATAAAAAAACTAGTCTTTGTTCAAGTATTTGGACATTATAGGTTGCTTTTTTTATTTGAGTGAGCTTCAGCACAGTAAAAAATAACTCATTTTTCTCAGCTTTCTGAAAATGTAAGGAGTTTGAACATTATTCTAAGTGTGATGAGATTTTCAGTATTTTTCTGCTTATAGAATACTTTTCTATTTATAGAATATCACCAGGACTATTGTGAAGATATTCTGTAGGGGACAAGAATAGCAAAAGGAAAATTAGTTTGGACACTTCTCCATGTAAACTATAAATGATTTGGTTTGAAATGAGGTGGCAGTGATGACAATGACAAATGTCAAAAGGATGATGATGCCACTTAAGATTATATCTAGTTATATTCTCGATATCACATGAGGTTAGGCACCAGGATTTGCTAATGTTGTGGATACAGGATGGAGGAAGTGAATGATCAGGGTTGAGCCTGAGCCACTAAGAGAATTCAGTGTTTGCGTTTAATGAGATGGGAGGAAGACAGGAAGCAGATCTGGGAAGAGAGGAGGGGTATGTGTGCAGAACCAGTTGCTCTTTTTTGTCCATATCACATCTGAACTGCTCATTAGACATCCCAAACAGTCTTCTCAAGTAAGCAGTAGGATATGTAGGCCTTTCATTTAAAAGAGGTACACATGTGCGTGTCCACACACACAGAAATATTACTCAGCCATAAAAAGAAGATACTGCCATTTGAGACAATGTGGATGGACCTAGAGGGTATTTTGCTAAGTGAAATGAATCAGACAGAGAAAGATAGCTATCATATGATTTCACTTATATGTGGAATAAAAAAACAACCAGACTCTTAAATACAGAAAACAAACTGGTGGTTGCCAGAGGGAAGGTGGGTGGGGTGGGAATGAGTGAAATAGAGAAAGGGAATTAAGAAGCACAAACTTCCAGTTATAAAATATATAAGTCATGGAGATGGAAAGGACAGCATAAGGAATATAGATACTATAATAATAATGTAATACTGTAATATGTAATAAGTATATATATTACATATGTAATAATATCTGGTAACAGATGGTGACTACACTTATCTTGGTGAGCACTGAATAATGTATAGAATTGTTGAATTAATATGTTGTACACCTGAAATTAATATAACATTGAATATTAATTATGCTTCAATTTTTAAAAAGTGAAAAATAATAATAAAAGAGGTTTTGAACCTTTTTTAGATGTCAACTTGAGTTATCAGTAGATAAATGGGGTTTAAAGGCACATAAAAGGAGATCTCTTTGGGAAGACACATAGAGAAAGGAAGAGACCTAAGGACTGTGCTTTGGGAGCTCTACAACTTGGCAGGTCTGCGAGAGGAGGACCCAGACCAGGGGATGAGGGAGGAGTAGATAGTGAAGTAGGAAGAAAGGCAGACTAGGTTGAGTTAAAAAAAATTAAGATGGAGAAATGATAAATTGTGGCAAGAATGGGGATTGAAATCAGAATATCAAACATGGGAAAGTGGGAGTTACTGCAGACTTTGGAGAAAAAAAGTGGTGTCGATGGAGAAATTGTAAAGAAAGCTTTATTAAATGAGCTGAGGTGAGAAAATGAAGAGAGTGAATAAAGCCAGCTTCTTCTAGGACTGTTGCCTGTAAGAGGCAGAGAAACAGGGCTGCAGGAGAAGGGACCCAGGACAGCTAGGGAGGTTGGTTTGTTTTTACATGCTTTGTCCATGCAGATATTGGAGAATGTTTGTATGCTCATGGAAACAGTAGTGAGAGAGAAAAACTCATGGTATGGAAGCAGAATTCTTGAGGAGCTGAGACAAGAGGACATTCAGTGCTCAAGTGGAAAGTTTGACCTTAGAACAAAGACAGTGCATCTGTTGCAAGGAGGAAATGCAGAGCTGATGGTTATAGATGCAGGCAGACTGGGAGGATTAGTGGCAAGACCATAAACTCTCTTAATTGTTTCACTGTGCTTCAGTAAAAATAAGGGGCAAGAGGCATCAATTTGAGGGGTAAAGTGTTTCAGGCTTTTTAAATTTAAATTCAGTTTAATTAACATATACTGTATTATTAGTTTCAGAGGTAGAAGTCAGTGATTCACCAGTTGTGTATAACACCCAGTGCTCATCACATTATGTGCCCTTCTTAATGCCCATCACCCAGTTAACCTGTCCCCCCACCCCCTCCTCTCTAGTGACCCTCAGTTTGTTTCCCTGAGTTAAGAGTCTCTTACGGTTTGCCTCCCTCTCTGTTTTCATCTTACTTTATTTTTCTTTCCCATCCCATATGTTCATCTGTTTTGTTTCTTAAATTCCACATATGAGTGAAATCATATGCTATTTGCCTTTCTCTGACTGACTTATTTCATGAGAGGTAAAGTTTTGAGGGAAAAAAAAAGGAAGTCAACAATTTGAAGAAACGGGGTGGGGAATGTATATGAACAGAATGGCTTACGAGAATGAACTTGATTTTCTAACAAGAGTGATACAGATGTGCTGAGCCATCAACATGGTTGTCAGGTGTTGCCTATGACCTGTGAAGTTCCTGGATATGGACTCTTGAGGCTGAGCAGCAAGTGCTAGGAGCCAACACAGTCATTTGCCTGTAACTGTTACCCCATTAGCTTCATGCTCTTTTGAACCAATTAAGCAAATTAGACTTCAGAACTGACTAGCAAGTGAGCTTGTTTAGCATCAGTTTTCTGGGTTGGTTCCTTCCACGTAAGGTTTTAAGTTTTGTTTGTTTTTAAACAAATTATTAGAAATTAAAAAGCAACATGAAAGTGTCCTGTTATAGATATAATTAGAAATTGGGACAAAGTGCTATGTGCTAAGACATAAAAAAGCATTGTATATATCAAGGGAAAATATCTGGCAACAATCTAAATACCCAACAGGAAGAGAATAGTTATATAAGTTATGATACATCATATACAGTTTATTTTATAGTTCTTTTAAAATCAGAAATATAATTCTAAAACTATAATAATAAGCAATTCTATAGAAAGTAGTTTTTTATTAAGTTCTGTTAGCCATTGTATAGTACATCATTAGGTTATGATGTAATGTTCAGTGATTGATTAGTTAAGTATAACAACCAGTGCTTATCACAGCATGTGCCCTCCTCGTTACCCATCACCCTGTCACCCCCTCATCCACCCTCCTCCCCTCTGAAACCCCCAGATTGCTTCTTGGGGTCCATAGTCTCTCATGGTTCATCCCCTTCTCTGATTTCTCCCCCCTTGGATTTCCCTCCCTTCCCCTATGGTTCTCCCTGCTACTGCTTATTTTCCACATATGAGTGCAACCATATGATAACTGTCTCTCTCTGCCTGGCTTATTTCGCTTAACATAATCCTCTCCAGTTCCTTTCATGTCAATGTAAATGGTGGTTATTCATCATTTCTGATGGCTGAGTAATATTTCTTTGTATATATGGACCAGATCTTCTTTATCCATTCATCTGTTGAGGGGCATCTCGGCTCCTTCCACAGTTTGGCTCTTGTGGATATTGTTGCTATGAACATTGGGGTTCCTCAAGATATTAAGAATAGAGCTACGTGATGACCCAGCAATTGCACTACTAGGTATTTACCCCAAAGATATAGATGTATACGAAAGCACTCAGCACGTGCAAGACAGTGTCCGAAAAAACTCTGGTCAGGCTCCCCAGCCCTTCCAGCTCCTGTTCACCTTGCAGACTTTTTCCCAGGATGTTCCCTTCTGCTATTCCTCAACCCTTCGAGCACATTCTTATTTCGGTCCTTATTATGTGTTATTTCTTCTGCCCAAAACCTTGTTCCTCAAACGGTCTCACTCCCTACAACCGCTTTTCTTCATATAGGTCTCCAGTTAAGGGTCAGCTCTTCAAAAGATCTTAGACTATTCTGTCTAAAATAACTGCTCCAGCTCTCACTCCTATTACCCATCTTTGCTTCTAATCATAGTCCTTGTAACAGTCTGCTATTACTTTTTACATTTACATGCCTACTTGTATAATGTCCATCTCTCCTATGAAACCAGGAGTTTTTCTGTGTATTCTAAGCACTGAGCACAGTGCCAGTAGGAGCTTACTATATATTTGTTATATAAGCAAATTAACAAGTTGATTAATTATATGAATTAATTAAATCACTATTTCATTACAATGAGTTAATGAAGTAATAACATTTTAATAAACTCTATGAAGATATAGTTGTGCTTGGAGATCTTCTCTTGCTCCTCCAGAAAGATTTCGCTTCATTTAGGTATTAATAACTACCCGAAAAGAACCAGCAGAGACTCTACACAGCAGATGAAGTATCCAGCCAGAAAAAAAATATCGAGCTAGAGCAGATGAAAATAGAAGAGTTGTTTCCCATTTAGTCAGAGAAATTATATCTCCTTTTTGCTTCTATCCATTCGTGAGAAGATATGGTTGGTATTATATTATCATTTTATCCAGGGAGTGAGCGTGATACAGAATTCAGAAAGAAAGGGGAGAAGGATTCTTTCTAAATGAAGAAGCAGAGAAATTTCTAGTCAGAATAAACACCTCTATCAAAAGACTATGACTTCCAGACCTCCATCAAAAACTTAATGACTCAAAAATCCTAGACCCAAGTGCTGCTACACATTTTATCTAAAGCTCAGTCTTTTAGATTAACCCTTTGTTCTTGGTTCAAATATAGACCCCCCGAGAGACACCAGCGTCTGATGGTGTCTGGTTGTGGCTTACACTGGAGTATGAAGGTACAATATAAGGGAAGGTTCTGATTGTAGGTAGCAGAACAGACTGTAGGAACAATGAGCTTTGAAGTGTTTGTGTGGGGAGGAAGCTGCAGAGAAACTAAGATTTCAGAGCGCCCTAATTGGAGATAGAAGGCTACTTAGAAGGAAAAAGTCACAAATTCACGACTTGGGACTAAAACTGGCCTTGCTAAATCACATACTGTATCACTGCCTCCTAGTCACATGCACACATGTGAAAACACACATAATAATTTCTTTTCATCCAAGTGTGATTACTTGAGATTTGGAAAATGGCCACTCAGTGAGATTATTATAATGAATTTGAATCAATGATTTTTATGGTAAAGAACATAAGATTGTTTTGATCTATTGTTTATTTTTCAGTTTGGATAATACAAAAATGTTTTTTATTTAAAAAAAAAAACAGGCGAATGCTAACCAGTCAGAACCCCAGAGTGTGAAATACATTAGTACCGTAGAAGATGGCATTAAATATCTCATGCAAAGAGATTTAGCCCTGAATATATGCACTGTGTTCCCCAAGGTGAATTTAACTTGATCCATTTTTTCAAATTTATTTCTTTAAAGATTTATTCATTTATTTGAGAGAAAGAGAGCACAACCAGAGGGAAGAGGCAGAGGGAGAGGGAGAAGCAGACTTCCCGCTGAGCAGGGAGCCTGACCAGGGTCCCGGATCGTATCCTGAGCCAAAGGCAGATGTTTAACTGACTGAGCCACCCAGGCACCCCCCATGTTTCCAAATTTAAAAGTTCTTTCTCTTTATTAAGTCAGAGAACAGATGACAGGAATAAACTCAATCAGTGTGTTTGTTTAAACTAACCACACACTTAAATATCCTCTTCACATCCAGCCCAATCTTCCTAACATGATGCAAAACAGAATAATGTGATGCTTCTTGGAACCACGGTTTTTAAAAATTATTTCTCTGTAATATTGGTAAATATAATTCATCTTACTTTGATTTTTACTCTTTCATGGGAAAATGACATAAAAATCTATTCTATTAATGATCTTTGTTTTTATCTAGAGGTGTCCTAATTTATAAAAGAAGACACATTGCCTTTAAGATGGATCTATTGGTTAAATTTGACCAGACTTCCCTACAAATTAACTTCTTGATTAAAAAATCGTTCTCAGTGAAGGAACTTTGGTATTGTCAGTACTGCCGATGGATGTTTGGTAAACATAATATTATACTATCCATTTAATATGAGTTTTGGATTGCAAATAAAGTTTCCTGATCTATGGAACCAGCAAAATATTGCCCTCGTAAGGAATTTGATATTGTGTTTTCTAGATGGAAGAAATGTCATATCACTAAAATCAGGGGTCATTCAATGTCAGTGTAGTCTTTGACAGTGGATACTTTGAAACAGTATTCCAGAAATCTTCAGATCTTGTCATTTGCCAATATTCTGTTATTACAATCCTTCCTTTCTTCCTTTTTCCTTCCTTCCTTCCTTTCAACCAATATTTTTGAGCATCAGTTATGTGCCTTGAGCCCAAGGATCATGGCAGGGAGCAAGCCAGACCCTAGTCTTCTGCTCATATTTTCCAGGGTCTAGCAGAGAAGACAGGTAATTAAAATGTTGCAGTGTTGTGTGATGAGTATGATAACATAGCATGTGCAAGAGGGAAAAAGTTTTGGGATCCCTCTGAAATTCAGAGAAGGACTCTTAAGAGTTTCTTTGGAGAGACTCCCGCCTTCTCTCTTTTACATATTTGGGATCTCCAACACCTTCTAGAGTCTCAGAGGATTGGGCTTATTAGAACTATGCCACATGTGTCAGCTATGCTGGCTGGCGGGTATGATCTGAACCCCAGAAGCTGAGTGAAATTTCCAGTCCTCTTGGACACTATCGGTGCCAGTGTGACTTCTCACTCTCATAGCAGTTACAAGCACGAAAGGGCACACAGTGATGCTGGCCAGGCCCTTCAGGATACTTTCTGAGTTTGTAACTGAGGTTCTTGCACCAGCATGGGCCTCCTCAAGGATGGTAGGAATGGAAAGGCAGTTGTAACTGGGATTGTAGGGCTGCAGACATGTGGGGCTTCGAAATTCTGTTCAGCTGGAGGATGGGGCAGAGAAGAGCCTCCCCAACCAGGAGCGGATGCTGTGTGACCTGCTGCCCTCCTTAAGAGGAGAGAGGGCTTGGGAATCCCTCCCTGGGAAGTGTGAAACTCCTCATGAACCCAGGTGCAGCAGAATCACTCTGATTTCACCAGGAATGTGTTACTCCGTCTGGTGGAACTACCCGTCAAGGTCAGTTCTGGAGTGGAGTAGGGAAGGCTGAGGCCTCTGGTCTGGCCACCAGCATGGATGCTGGGGTAGACGCACTGAATCTACAGGAAAAGCAGTACCTCAGCTATGCCTGGTGGAAATTCCTCATGCTCTGGTAGGCCCCAAGACAAACAATACAGCATCTACCAAATATCTTTTTTGCTACTAAAGCCTGGACTCAGGAGGTCTAGATTCCATTGCCTCTGATACTTGGATCCATTTCACCCATTTTCTTTTCTTTTTTTTTTTTTTTCACTTTGTGTCCTCTCTTTCCAGCCTCATAGAACTTTATGTAATTGTCAGCAACCCCTTGCTGATGATGAGCATTGATGGGACTCATGCTGGTCTACGCTGACAAATCTCCTGTCATCAAATCTTTGTAAAGTAGGAATAGGGCCATTGGATGTTAGTGCTCTACTCTAAACCTCAAGAGAGCTGACCCATTCAGGCTCTGGATCATCTGGCTTCTCTTTAAGTTTAGCCAATGACAGGTACTCTTATGATCGGTGGGAAACTGGCAAAAAGAAACGAGAATCCAGATATTTCTTTTTCTCTCCCTATGTGCCAGTGATCCCAACCATGACCACATCTTCTCTGCATCCTGTTGGTCATACAGGACCTGGTTCTGGATTCTAATGGTGGCCTCTATTCATGGTTTCCATTAGCACTATCTCTAATGTCTGTCTTCAGCATAGGATTGGGGGTAGCTTTCTGCTGCTGAGTCTTTGGTTTTCTTCCACATTCTCAGTTCAGCTTCTCAGGTCTGTTATATATTTTTAATCAATTCCCTGCTGCATCAGCTCAGTTTCCAATCCCTAAAGTGTTTTCTGTGTTTCCTATTGGACCCTAACTGACACAGGTTTTAACATACAGTAAAGATAATGATTACAGTAGTTCTGTATATGCAAAAGGTGAACTTTATTTGTAGGCTTGGAAAAAATTCTAGGGGTATAGAAACTTCCTTCTCTGATCATCAAATCAGTACTATGCTTGATTGTTATTTCTATAATGAGAAAAATACCTCTAACAGAAGAAAGTGTGTCAGGTGTCTTTTTTGAAAAACCCATCAAGAAATCTGGTGTTAGAACTACAATGTCATTTGCACACCAGGAAAGACATTATGAATGACACTTGGCTTATCTTTATGAGATATTACTGCAGCCTCTTTGTCTTGTAAAATCCCACTGTTCCTTACCAGAGTCATTTTTCTATTAGTCTGACCTTTTTAAAAAAATTTTTCAATAAATAAAAATTCTGGAAGAAATGCCAGAATTTTCACTGAGTTTACCAAAAAGGAGAGTAAGGGATCAAATATTAGAAGGGAGGGAGAATTTTACTTTTCAATTTCTATATCCTTTGAAACTATTTTACACATTTCTACTATAGACACTTGTTAATTTCTTTGTAAGGTTTTACGTGAAAGAGAAAACATGAGCGAGGGGGAGGGGCAGAGGAAGAGGCAGAAGCAGACTACCTGTCCAGCAGGGTCCCCTACACTGGGCTAGATCCAAGAACCCTGAGATCATGACCTGAGCAGAAGGCAGATGCTTAGCCAACTGAGCCAACCAGGTGCCCCTGCACTTGTTAATTTTCTAATAAAGTTGCCAGAAAGAAATCTTAATTAATTAATTAGTTAATTAATGCAAATATAAACAGAAACAAGATACAGCTATTTTGATTACTTGTGTCCTGGTGATTCAGTGACACATCAGAACTATGGCTGCATCTCTTTTGTGAAAACGTACCTTCTCTTTGTTCATCCATGTTTAGAATTCCCTCAGAAGGAAGTATTGGGAGGGTCAAGCAGCTGAGGTTGAAAGAATTCCTCCTGTAACCCAACACATACAACTATTATGGTCTGAGAGCATTGTGACAACAGGATGATAAGATATTTTCCAGGGGCTGCATGCTCCCCTCCCTCGCACCTAAACGTAAATATATAAATAGTTACCATTCACGGACTGCACAGAAAAATAATGTGTGTCATGTCAGAGAAATGAATTTTTGAGAATCAGGTGTGTTGTCTAGCTTCTTTCTCCTTCTTTTGGATGGATGTAGGTAAAATGAGATTTGAGGAAGATAGTAAAGCTGCAAACTAGGAGCCAGGGTCTCTGAGTTATTCGTTTGGAGCAGTGGTGCATTAAATATCACTTAAGAATTCCTCGGGATTTCAGAGGTCCCTTCAGGAGGCTTGTAACTCAAAACTGAAAAAACTTTCATAATAACACTAGAAAAAATCAGTGATATTAGTAAATGTGGCTTTCTGATGTTATGTAAGAAAGGAAGTTAACATTTGGGACAACTGTGTCACTCAGCAAATCAAAAATTTCCAAATAGTTCCACACATGATGTAACAAATCATCCATGGATAAAAGAGCTATTCAAAGTACAAGGCACACAATTGGATTTTAATATAAAAGAGTATGAAACTTCATTGATATGGTACAGATTCCACATCACAACTTACCTTTAAAAAACTACCACTTGTCAAGTCTGGGTATAGTATCAAAGGAGAATATTCACTATGGTTTGAAATATTTAAAAATATTTGACAAGTCTATGAGACTCCTTTTCCCTTTGTGTAGTACATTGTGAGACTATATTTTAAAAAATATATTACAATTAAAACAGTGTCACAAGAGATTAAATAGAGAAACAGACATGAAGACGATTTGTATTCTATTACTCCAGATATTAAAGAGATTCATAAAATAATGTCACACTTCTCATCAAATTTTTGTTTGGGAAAATATAGTCATTTTTCATAAAAATATATTATTGATATTAACATGTAGTAACTTTATTATTATTTTAAATGAATTGATACATATTTCTTATTTGCTCAGTTTTAATTTTTAAATCTATTAATATTGATAGATATAATATGTGTAAACAAAAGCTCCTTAGAATCTTCAATAATATTTAAGAGTGTAAACGGGTCTTGAGATAAAACATTTTGAGAACAACTGTTATGGAAGAAATCTACCTGTTTATTAAGAACTGTTATGATGCAAGGAATAAAATCCTGAGTTTGAGACATTATGTATTTTTTTTTTTTTTGTCTACACGTTAGATCACTGAACTATATTCTGACTAATGTAAACTCCGGAGATCTGTACCCCAAGCCCAAGAGTGAGATATCATACCTTTAGGTCATTTTTTCTGTAGCACCTACTTGACACAGATTTGAATATCTTCAACTCTAACATTAAGGAGAGTAGTTTGGTGGGTGCCAAATAATAAAGAAAAAGTAAATAAAGTAAATAATAAAGAAAAATGAAATAGAAAATGTTTTGAAAACTTTAAAAGTGTTAGTTGCTTGTATTCTGCAGGGACAAAAAATAATTTAATTTCTACTTAACACTGGTCAGGAATCTTCATCTGTAAATATTACTTTTAAGCCAGGCTTAAGTATTCGCATACATTAACATTTGCATTATTTGATTCTAAGCTTCTCAGTGCTTTAGAATGAACACACACATTTTGTGCTTATCACCTACCTGTAAGGCAAGGAAGGTATGTCTTCTGTTTTCAGTCACATTAAATGAATTGATCACTTTATTTATAGTAGTAAACAGTGCAACCAAAAGAATGTATTTGAATTTAGAGGCATCTTAGATTGCAGATAGTTTTTAGGGAAAGGCTCTTTTTTTTTTTTTTCTTTGTCAGACTTATGATTGAGGTAATATAGTTACCTAATTCTTTTTGCATGCATATAAAAGTGCAAGACAGATGCTCTACTGTGCTTCTATATCCAATCAATATATATTTTTAAGGACTATTGACTCTGGGAAGGAGGAAGTACAGTTGATATTATTTCTATGTTTGATGCATGCTTCCTCTCTAAGTGGAAAAAGGAAAAATTAATTTACGGACAATTTGTATTTTATTCATTTTCCGACTTTTTTCTAACAGTTGTAACTGAAATCAGAAGACAGACACCTAGCCCAATTGAAACGAAAATGGGCTGAACCCCTGCTGTGGTCGATGGGTCAGCCCCATGCTGGTATAGTTTTGTATAATGTGCACATGGCTTGGAAGATTTATCTTGAGGATAGTCTCTGATAGGTCTCGGGTCTGCTCAAGCTCTGCAGTATTGAGGTAGTTAATGTGATTCTCTGTCAGAAGCTCATGGCTAGAGACAGAGAATGGAAAGCAAGGTACTTTGGGGGTGCTCTGGGGTTGTCCCCTCCTTACCTATATGCCACGTATAGAATAAGCAGAAGAAAACAATGTCCTAATGTCTATCAAAGGGACTAAAACATGCTATTTAATGCAATGTCCCAAGGAGAGCAACATTTAGTTCCTATTACAAATTTCAGACTTCTTTGTATAAATTCATATTGCCAACTTCAGTTTATTCGGGGTGATAACCTATTGATGAATATTTGTTATCCTAAACTATGATGAAAGAGAGTGGGCAACAAAATGATGTAAAATCTGTTGCTCGTGACATTAAAATAGTAAATGGTTTTCTGTCATTTACTAGAATTATTCTAAATGGCTTAGACAATTTATAATTCATTTGTTCTCACAACAGTGAATGAGGTAAATACGGTTTTTCTCCTCATTTTGTAGATGAGGAAAGAAGTCTGTCAGTAAGCAATGGGCCTGATCTCCTTCACTTGATTCTGCTGTCCTCTGATAGTATCATCATTCAGCCAGTCCCTCAAGCCAGAAACTGAGGACTCCATTAGGACTTCTCCCCAAACTCCCTTTCCCTTCCTGGCCTTCAAGTGATATAAATTATGCCCCCCCTACTATCATTACTAGAAATCATATCCATCCCCACGGTGACTGGTTGACGTAAATCATGACCTCTGACTGACCCATAGATAACCTTTCTCAAACCATTTTCTTTGCTGCCTGTCTGACTCTTCAATCCATTTTCAACCACTGGAAACAGAATGATCTTTCTAAAAGGGCAAATTGTATAAGGTCATTTACCTGCTTGAAACACTTCAGTGGCTCCCTGTTAGCTACAGAAAAAAAAAAAAAAATCAAGCTCCCCAGCGCGGTATACAAGGCTCTCCAACTTGACCTCTGCCTATCTCTACTTTTATCACTCCCCATGCTCCCCGACTTCCTGTAGCCCCTCATCCTCTATTTGTCTCATGCAGGATCTGACGGGCACGCTCTTGCCTCCACACACATGGCGTTCCCTCTGCCTGCAGTACCCTTCGATCCCTACTTTTCTTGGCAAAACTATTTAACCACACACTTGTCTCCAGTGCCAGTGTCCAGGAGAGTGTTTCTGATCCTGTGCCTTGTTGCCACCCCTCTCCACCTCTATACTGCTTACAATAATATACCTCCCTCTCAGTTACTTTGTTTTCATTATTCTGTCTCCCATGCATGGGCTTACATGAGAAGCCTGAACCATTAGCTAGGGTGGCTTTAAATCTCAGCTTTTACCCTGACTACCCAAATGACCATAAGTCAATTACTCTCTTTCTCTCGCTTAGTCTCCATATTAGTAAGAGAAGACTATTAATCATATTAACTTTATAAAGTTAATATAAATATGAAATGATTTCATAGGAGTAACATTCTTTGTTTGGGGCTCATATAGTGAAAGTGTTCATAAATATATTCATATCAGTATTAGCTACTTTCTGGGAATGTAACAGAAGTACTTTTATCACAATGAGTTGTCTTCATCATACTTGCTTATATGTATTACATATCTGTCTCCAGGCATTGAAACTAGAATTCATGAGATCAGTAAATTTGGTGAACTTATTCACTGTTGTAATCTTGTCATCTAGCATGTCCTGGGCAATCAATATATGTTATTTGAATAAACTATATATATATATTTTTTTTCAAATGTAATAGCCAACTAAAAAAGCTGACATGACCAGGAAACTGAGAAGTATCCAAGGAAGATGAAAGGCACATTCAAGTATTGTACTTTCTCTGGGTCATCTTGGCCAAGAACAAATGGTTCTATATAAGACTAAATAAGATCATACTGATAATGAGATGCCACTTTGTAATCAAATTGTATACCTCTTTTATCAAAGTATAATCAATAGTCAGTATTAACCCAAAAAATTATTGAGATGAACAAGGGCTAATGTGTGTGAGTATAGTATCTGCTTGTGATACACAGGTGCTCACAATGGTTTGACTCTTTTGCTCACTTTTAAAATTCCCTTTAACTTGATTTCTAACTATTAGCTGTTGACGTTACTGAATGGCCAAGACTCATTAATTTCACTTTTGCTGCCTGTTTAAAAATAACACACCTGAAATTGCAAGAATAGAGCCCAAAGGAGATAATTACTGTAGAAAGTAACATCATAATGCCAAATACCTGGTCAAGTGAGACTTTTGTCACAGATGGAAAAGGCTGGACATCTGAATGTGCTTTCCTGTAGCCTTCTAGAAGGTAGAAGAGGTCCTACTAGACACTTTGAAGGGTGGTTATGGGACAAAGCCATCAGCAGGACTGGGCATGTCAAGGAGATGGACAATGTTCTTTTAAAATCCTTACAGGGAAGTCCCTTAACCACTGAGAACCTCTCACAATTCCTTGAGGCTGTATAATGACTTGTTGAGAGGCTTCTTCCCTCTGATATGGCTCTGTACCAATGCAGCCAGTCTCTATCTCAACCATGAATGATTGTAACCACTCTTAGATCTTTTCAAACATAAAGATTCCCGGGATCCTAGCCAAACTCGCTGAATCAGTATCTCCTAAAACTGTGAATTTGAAGTGTTACCTCTATGGAGCTAAAGTAATAATAAATCCTTGTTTTCCTAGGTCAGTATTGATCTTCACTTGTTATTCTATTGTAATTCACTCTAAAAATGTCACTGTTGGGATAAATTATATGTTCATCCCATCTATAGGGAGTTTTGTTGAAAATCCAAGTTCAGGGCTTCCTCTCAATTGCCTTTTCTCATATTTATGCTCTATATTTACAGAGCTCTTGATAAAAACTTATACACACCCACACACACAGGTATATGTGTGTATAAATACATGTGTATATGCACATATATTTTTTAGACTTACATTTCACAGTAGAGCAATGATAAGCAAGGATTGATGTCTTGGGTCCTCAATCTTCTGTAAAATGAGGTTTTGGCCTAATTAAAGTTATCTTCAATCACTGTGTTTCTTGCAGACTGTAGGATAGGACTCCCTTGCCCTTTGCATGAAATTGAATGTATGAACTGAACTGCTTCAGAGTATTCAGCACTTTCTCCTCATCATTTAAACAAAGCATCAGACCCAAAGTCAAGGGAATACTATATCAGTGTCTGGCTGATTGCCTCTCACCCTGTTTACCCATTGCTTTGTGTTCAATGATGACAAGCATTAGATGAAGCTTGAAATGACAGAATGAACCATGCAAAAACCAAAGTGTTTCAGTAAAAAAGTCCTAGTCTAACATTAGTAGATAGTTCTATGGTTTCAAAATGGGATTCTTCAGACATACAGAGCACCAACAACTAAATCCATATAGGTTGATGACTTAATCTATTATAAATCAGAATAATAATTATTTTCCTCTTTAAAGATAGGTTTATTGGTTTAGAAAATTTAAGACCTCAGAAAAAAGTCATCATACACCGTGCTTTGTTTATCTCTGCACCTCTACCCCACGTCCAGTCTGAGACCTAACTGGTGGTTAGTATATACTTTGATGAATTAAATTGAATAAATTAATAAACAAATAAAAATAGTACTACACCGAGTCAGTAGTTCTCAGTCAGAGGCAATTTTGCCTCCCAGGGAACATTGGTAATATCTGGAGCATTTTTGGCTGTCACAATCGAGGGGAGGTGTGACTACCCTCTGGTGAGTAGAGTTCTGGAACGCTGTTAAATATCCCACAAGGCACAGAACAGTTCATGCTGCACAACAGTTTCCAGCCCAAGATCTCAATAGTGCTGAGGTTGAGAGATACCATTCTAGGTCAGTACTCTAGACCTAGATTTCTTCCAATTTTTAATTTGATCAGTTTTAAAAACTTATTTTACTGATGCAAAAAAATAAAATTGTTTACTTTATTATTAGAATGGTATAAAGATCAATTTAATTGATTTGGCCATTAGGACAGCAACCATTTATACCCTACCAACCTCCCTTTACTTCTTATTATTACTCTTCAGCTAGAACCATTTATAGTGGAGTGATTCTCTGTAGCATACTAACTTGAAGGACATTTTTTAAAACTGATTTGTTTTTATTTTATTTTATTTATTTGAGAGAGAGAGAGAGAAAGAGAGAACATGAGCTGGGGGAAGGGCAGAGGAAGAGGGTGAAGCAGACTTCTCACTGAGCAGGGAACCTGATTTGGGGCTGGATCCCAGAACCCTGGGATTATGATATGAGCAAAGTCAGATGCTTAACTGCCTGAGCCAACCAAGCACCCTTGGAGGGCTTGTTAAAACACAGATTTTTTTTTTAGTCCCTCCCCCAGAAATTTTGATTTCACAAGTTTGTGGTGGGACCTAAGTCTCTTGGTTGTGCTGATGCTGCTGGTGTAGGTATCTTCCTTTAAAAAATATTGATCTATAGGGGTGCCTGGGTGGCTCAGTGGATTAAGCCTTTGCCTTTGGCTCAGGTCATTATCTCAGGGTCCTGGGATCTAGCCGCATCAGGCTCTCTGCTCAACAGGGAACCTGCTTCCCCCTCTCTGTCTGCCTGCCTCTCTGCCCACTTGTGATATCTGTCTGTCAAATAAATAAATAAAATCTTTAAAAAAATATTGATCTATGGGAACACAATCCACCTTTCTGCAAATTGCTAAAATTACTGTGCTCCTCTCTCTCTCTCCCAGGTTATTGTTAATGAAGACTGTCTGCTTTTGCTTACAAATACAATAAATCTTCATTTTTAATAGGTTCCATATTTTCAAATTTGTCTACTTGCTAAAATTTATTTAAAATCCCCAAATCAATACTCACAGTGCTTATATGGCCCTTCATGAACATGCACAGAGCTGTAAAATATTTGAGTCACTCAGTGCACACATTCAGAGCTGAGGTTGAATGGAAATGCTCTGCCTCTTGTTTCAGCTCTAATGCTGAAAACAAGTGCCCTTTTCATAGTCTATTTAGTGCCATGTTTTCTGTATCTGTGTGCTTTGTTGATTTTTTTTTTTTTTTTCTGTTCAAACGGCCCCCAAACATAGAGCTGAAATGCTGACTGGTGTTCCTAAACACAAGAAGGCAATGATATTCCCTATGGGGAAAACTTGTGTTTTATAATCTTCCCTCAGGCATGAGTTATAGTGCTGTGCTCCATGGGTCAATGATAATGAATTATACATATATTTTATTTAAATAAAAGCACACATAAAACAGGTCATATATTGATGGGTTGATGAAAATGTTGTGACTAGAAGTTCACAGGAACCTGTCCCTATTTTTCCTGTAGGAGCAATGATTCAATATGCACTAACTCAGTATTTACAGCAACTATATAGAAAATAACTACCCTTACTACCAAGAAATGACTATAAATAAATATTACTCATCCATCTGCTCCACTTCTCCCAACTTCCCAATCTATGTAGAGCTTTCTTTCTATGTGTTCAAATGGCTCCTTCTATATGCAAGATACTTTAAGCAATAAAAAATTCTGTTGCAACAATACAGTGTTACTTTCTAATGCCCCACTGGGTTTGTATTTTATATTCATTTGGTTTCACCTTTGCTAAGCATAAGGCTGGGTACTTAGTGGGTGTTTACTAAATATTACTAAATAAATTGATTCAAGTGCAAACATGTTATCTCTGTGGACATTGCAATGCTAACATGGATTAGATTAGTTTGTTTATTCCCTGGAACCTCACAACCTTGGAGGAAAGACACTGCCTCCCAAGTCAATGTTATGAAAAGATAAGTGACAGAATGATTTTCTTTTCTGAAGGTCAAGTCCATTACATCCCCTTTTTTCAGTGTGTGACTATGTGTGTGTATTTGTCTATGGGTTTGAACCCATTTTTATGGTTCAACTGAATTAAGTGATTTTGAACCAGTGAACCTAAGAAAGAAAATAAAAGCCCACTTATTGGCCTGTCGGAGGAAGGGAAAAAAATTTGACATGACACTAATTGCTGAACTGTGCATTGATTTCAGTTCCCTATCCATTTCTAGATTCTGGATTCTGTTGGCTCTTCACTTTTGGTCCCAGAACAGAAAACCCTTGTAGGTAAATACTGCTTATGGAAGAGGTCATGGTAATGGATATTCATGGACGGACATGCTGTGTGTAGGTCCCCATCTTTCACCCCATGATGACATTTGAAGACTTAGGTTATGTTGATGACATCAGCCTGAAAGGATGTATTTTAAGGCCAACTGCTGTAGACCTGGTAAATCTCCCCAAATCCTGAAAATGTGTAGCATCCTTTCATCTTTGGCACTAATGCAAAGTGACTTTTGTTTGTTTTTTCTAGTCCTTTCCTTCAAAAGCCCTTGTACCAAAAGCCCAGAAGTGAATTGGTGTTTGGGAGGGGGGGAGCAGGGAGAGTAACTTTCATTAGTTTATTCTTACCTAAGAACCGAAGCGAGGGATTTTGATGAATTTTTCTTACTCAAGATAAACAGACTGAACATTTGAAAGAAATAAACATGGATACTTTTTGAGCACAGACCAGTCAGAACTGAAGCCAACCATAGAGTGAGAGGAATCCCATTGTTGAACTAAGTGTGAAACTATACTTGCTGGGTCTTTAGGAGAATGGGAAAAAGTCATCTCAGAACACGAGCCAGGACAGTGGCACAGCACTGAGGGAGCTTGGGACAGTGCTATTTACTAACTGTTTGGAAGTATTTCAGTATTCTGACAATTAGGCTGAAGCAAACAGCTATGAAGACAAGTTTACTGAATCAGAACATTATTCTGTCTGAGAAGTAATAACCAGTAAAAGCCTGAATTTTTTTTAATGCCCTCTGAACACTAGATTTGGCTTCTGTCTTTTCCAAAGCGAGAAATTACATCTGTAGGTGAGATTCTCTTACTGAAAGAAACCTACATCATATTTTCTATCCCAACCCCAAGGTTAGATATTCATGAAGAGAACTTTAAGAAAATAATTCACTACAGAATAGATTAGAAAGGGCCCAGTGTTGTAATTTGCAGGGCACATGAACGTATTAGAATCATATAAGGGGCATTTTATCTTACTTTCCCCAGAAGACGGTAACATGCTTTTTCTCTGTTTCAGAGCCTGTGAACTTGTGGGAGGGATTGCATCAATGGGACTGAGGGAGTAGAAGAAAGCAAGAAAGCTGAAAATCCAGAATTTAGATCTGTAGAGTAAGGAAGGGGCTGGTCTGAACCTGGGTCTGTTGGAGACTAGGAAACCAGGGAAAGCCATTATAAACACTATGAAGACTGAGTTAGTAAAAGAGAAAGAGACATCTGAAATATATGTTAAAAGGCCAAACTTCTAGGACTGTTAGGGCATTTTGATAGAAAATTCTTTTTAGTTGTTATAATATATTTGAAAGAAATTTTCACTTTCTGGCCCTGGTTTCCATGAGATGAATGACTATATTCCAATAACCCAGTATTGTGCTCTGCACAGGTATAGATGATCAATAAATACACATTGAGTGATTAAAGCCTTGCTATCCAGGAAAAAAAAATCCAAATTGAATGCTTACTGAGTACTTACTACCAGTTAAAGCTGTAAGCAGAAGCAGACTGCAAAGATACTTGATATTCTGAAAATTATTCTTGTCACAAACAGACCCTGTCAGCTGATGATGTGATGTTTATGTGTGGGCAAAAGGGGTTAGCAGGTATCTGTAATCATTCTGTCCTTTTGACCTTTTGTTTTCTTAATCTGTCAATGGCAATTTGGCATGATGTGACCTTTTGAAGTCCAGGACTGTGCCTGTCTTGTTCACCAGGGCCTGACACAGAGTAGCTACTCAATAAATATTTGTTCAGTGAATAAGAAGCCCTTTAACAGTTGGGAGCATATACCTCTGCAGAGCAATAGACCCTGAACCCATTCTGAAATCACTTCCACTTTCTTGTCTCTTCAAATCCAAAAGAGTCAGAACACACAGAGCAAACTCTCCATCAAGTAAAAATCCCCCTATGACTATAGAGTCTAAGGTTAAATGCAATTTTTTCAAGTTGTCTTCTAGGATTCAGAGTTTTTAGCTTCAATTCAGTGTTCTCAGAGGAAGCTCAAAGAGCAGGGAAAACATGTGAAAACACTGAGTCTATTTATACATTACTTTTGGTGCTGCAGAGAACATGGCCAAAACTTGAACTTCTTGTGATCTTATGAACCCTCTACCTTCTTTCGCTGACCCTGCTATCCTTTCCCCTACCTCAGTCAGAGAGAGGATTTCATGGATTCTATTGGTTACTAATCTCTATTTAGCAATCCAGCACTTGTGATTATTTCTATGAAAATAGAATCTCTAGGTAAAAAGTAATTTACCTGGCCTCTTGATGCCAGATAACCAATTTGCTTGGTATATCAAGTTCATGGAACATTTGTGCTTCTTTATATAGGGAGAACTCAGGGCAAAAGTCTATGATATGAATAGTATTTGTCTCCTTTTCTAATATCACTGTTTTGTCTTTTCTTTTCTTCTTTTTAAGGGTTTATCTTGGGGGCGCCTGGGTGGCTCAGTGGGTTAAGTCTCTGCCTTTGGCTCAGGTCATGATCTCAGGGTCCTGGGATCCACCCGCATCAGGCTCTCTGCTCAGCAGGGAACCTGCTTTCTCCTCTCTCTCTGCCTGCCTCTCTGCCTGCTTGTGACCTCTGTCTGTCAAATAAATTAAAAAATCTTTAAAAAAATTTTCCAAAAAATAAAGTGTTTATCTTGTATGTATTGCAATACTAGGAAGGTGCAATCTTTTTCCATGTTTTGTGACCCAGATATATTTCCTCTTTCTTGAATTATCTGTTTATGTCCTTTGCTCATTTATCTTTTAGAGTTTTGATGGTTTAAATATTGGATTTTATGTGCTTTTTAAAAAAATTTAATTTAATTTAATTTTTTTAGTGTTCCAAAATTCATTGTTTATGCACCACACCCAGTGCTCCATGCAATATGTGCCCTCCATAATACCCACCACCAGGCTCCTCACCCCCCAAGCCTTCCTTCAAAACCCTCAGTTTGTTTCTCAGAGCCCACAGTCTTTCATGGTTTGTCTCCCCCTCCAATTTCCCCCAACTCACTTCTCCTCTCCATCTCCCAATGTCCTTCGTGTTATTCCTTGTGCTCCACAAGTAAGTGAAACCATATGATAATTGACTCTCTCTGCTTGACTTATTTTTGTCTTTCCTTTTTCCTGAATTAAAAGTACTTTAAAAACTAGAAAATGTACTTTAGTATCTTTTTAATTTCTGATTATTTTTTAAATAATTAGGCTTCTTTCAGAGCAACTGAATTCTTAAAATGATAGTTCATATACAGACTATAAGCTTTGGGAGTTCCCTTTTCTTTTAGTTTAACATAGTAGTCAGCACCTAATATAATGCTGTATACATAGTAGATATTCAATACGTATTTGCTAAATTGACAAAGGAGTGATCTTTGTGATGCTTTTGATTTCCTCCATTACTTCTTAGTTATAGACACTAAAGAATAAATTGGGCCAGAAATGACCCTTAAAAGATTTTGAAATCATAAGGAAAGCAGAGATTGATTTTTCAGTTCTGGAAAGATTAGGCAAGGACTTTTCCAGCAGAGGGCATAATGAGAAATAGTTCATTTGCCCTGAGCTAGAGAGTTTATGGCTTTGCTTGATTGCAGCAGTCACCATTGGAAAAGCTGTCAAAGCATGCTCCCTATAGTTGGTTATTTCAAGGCTTTGTTCCAGTCACATAGAAAAAATATATTTATTATAGAAGAGAATACAATTCTTCCTTCTATTGATTTTAGAAGGGTAGAACAAATTAAAAGATGCTACATTTGACAGAAATGCCAGAAATTTAGCAGAATTTTAAAATTATTCAATAAAATCCTGGAGGTCTTGTCTCATGCAAAATAGATTCTCTGGTCTACAGTTAGTCATCTAGCTAGGTCACTGCACTCCTAGTCATTCTTTATTTCTTCCTTCTCTAAAAGGTTTGATTTGTGTCCTTTTGCTTTTAGACCTTGCTTTCTGTCAGATTGTCAATAAGTAAATAAAACCAGGGAGTTGGAAACAGCTGTGGCTTACTAGAACATCACTGGGAATAAAAGTAATGAAATTCAAGTTTAGTTTGACTCATTTGAGCAATAGAAAACCTTAAGTTCAGGCATGTGAAATTTAACTTATACCTATAAATTAACATATACTCATTAGCATCATTGTTACATAATGGTCCAATACATGGTATGCAACTGTGAACTGATGAGAATAATTCTTCATGACACTTATAGAATATGTTTTTTATGGAAATAGCTCAAGTAATCTCTCTTAAGTGATATTTATATTTTGACAAGACTGGGTAGTGGGAAGACTTGGAATCAGAAGACCTGGTTTCTAACCTTTGCTGTACCATTTTCTGGTTTTATGATACAGACAAGTCATTTTCTTTTATAAAGTTATAGATTCTTTTATAAAATTAGGATAAAAATAACACTCACAGGGCACCTGGGTGGCTCAGTGGGTTAAGCCTCTGCCTTCAGCTCAGGTCATGATCTCAGGGTCCTGGGATCAAGCCCCGCATCAGGCTCTCTGCTCAGCAGGGAGCCTGCTTCCCCCTCTCTCTCTGCCTGCCTCTCTGCCTACTTGTGATCTCTCTGTGTCAAATAAGTAAAATCTTTAAAAAAAAAATAACAGAGCACTGCTGGAATTTCAGATATGAAACTGAGTGGTGGTTGAAAAGAATTCTACTGCTATAAATAATTAAAAGAATGAATCATGGGCACCTGGGTGGCTCAGTGGGTTAAGCCTCTGCCTTTGGCTCAGGTCATGATCTCAGGGTCCTGGGATCGAGCCCACATCGGGCTCTCTGCTCAGTAGGGAGTCTGCTTCCCCACCCCACCCCCTCTCTGCCTGCCTCTCTGCCTACTTGTGATCTCTCTCTGTCAAATAAATAAATAAAATCTTAAAAAAAATGAATCATAATGAAATGCTACATACTGGTAGAGACTGGTAAGAAGAGACTGGTCTCCAAATCTCCCTGCAAACACTACAGACCCAGCAAAACAGCTCCTGTAAGCTCAACCATGGAGCCCAGTGTCAGCCACTTATGCATAATAGCTCTACAAATACAGTTGTACAACAACAATTGGGACCATGTTTTATGTGCTCATATATGCTACTCAATGGGAATTTTGTGTATGATTTCATTTAATCCTCACTATACTCCAAAAGAGTAGATGTTATTTCTCCACCTATAAATAAGAAAATGAATGCCAAAAGAGATAAAGTGAGTTGGTTAAGGTTAAGCCATTTTTAGGCAGCAGAGGGAGAAATGAAGTCCAGGCTTGTTAGGTCTGAAGTCTATGATGGTACCTCATACAACCTGGGCCTAAGCATCTAACTGGGCCTACAAGACCTAGATATCATGTTCTGAGCCTAATGCTTATATGATCTAATATTTTAAGAGCTATGTATTTAATGTCCAAGTTTATTCTTTATTTTTGTTTTGATATAATGGTTCATTATTCTGTACAAATGACATTGGAAAAACAATAAGGAGAAATTGGGCTCTATGAGGTCATCTATAAGATGGCTTGTTTTATGTCTCTCCACCTTTTGTAGTACTAGAATTCTGGTAAGAAAATGTTATACTAACACTTTCTCTATCATCTTTCTTCACTTTCTTCCTTGGCTTCCTTTAACAGTATTATATTAGGTAGTCAAAAAGAAAAAAAAGTAAATCATCACCTGCTAATAATAAATGCTGCCTATATTAGTCAGAATTCTTCTGAGAAAGATAACCAACAGAGATATATGTTTTTTATTCATCCATAGCAATAACTGTAACTATCTACCTATAAAGAGATTTATTAGGGACGCCTGGGTGGCTCAGTTGGTTAAGCAGCTGCCTTCGGCTCAGGTCATGATCCCAGCATCCTGGGATCGAGTCCCACGTCGGGCTCCTTGCTCAGCAGGGAGTCTGCTTCTCCCTCTGCCTGTGCCTGCTACTCTGTCTGCCTGTGCTCTCTCTGACAAATAAATAAATAAATAAATCTAAAAAAGAAAAAAAGAGATTATAAGAAATTGCCTCATATGATTATGGGGTCTGAAGTCCCCAAACTGGAGACCTAAGAGAGCTGATGTGTAGTCCCAGTTTGAGTCCAAAACCTGGGACCTAGGAAATCTTATGGTATAATTTCCAGTCCAAAGTCCAAGGCTCAAGACCCAAGAAGAGTCAATATTTTCCTCTGAGTCCAAAAGCTAGAAAACACCAAAAGGGCTCTAACTCAACCAGCTGGGCAAGAGGAGTTCCCTCTAAATCAACCTTTTGGTTTAGTTCAGGTCTTCAATTGATCTGATGAGGCCCACCCACAATAAGGAGGCAGGGCAATCTGCTTTACTCACTCTACTGATTCAAATGTTACTCTTACCCAGAAGCACCTTCATAGACACTCAGAATAATGTTTGACCAAATGTCTCAGTGCCTCATAGTCCAGTCAAGTTGGCACATAAAATTAACCATTGTGCCCCCCAAAATATAGTACTTGATTTTTCAGAGAAGCTGTCTTTGGCAATGGCTTTGGAAGCATCAGGAAGAGTGACAGTGTGGGGTTGAACTTCCTAAACATCAGTTTGATCTTTCCAACCTCTCTCTAGAAGGTCAGAGCAAGGTCTTTAAGTGAGCTAACTTAAAGATGATTTTTAACATCCTTTTGGTGTGTAAGTAAAAATAAAAACAATACTAGGGTGCTTGGGTGGTGCAGTTGGTGGAGCATCTGACTCTAGGTTTTGGCTCAAGTCTGATCTCAGGGTCCTGAAATTGAGTCCCATGTTGGGCTCTGTGCTCAGCATGGAGTCTGCTTGTGTCTCTCTGTCTACCTCTCACTCTGGCCCTCCACCCTCTAAAAAATAAATAAAATAAATATTTTTTTAAAAGATTTTATTTATTTATTTATTTATTTGAGAGAGAGAGAGAGAGAGAGCATGAGAGTGGGATAAGGGGCAGAGGGAGAAGCAGACTCCCTGCTGAGCAGGGAGCCCAATGTGGGGCTCGATCCTTTGCTCCAGGATCATGACCTGAGCCGAAGACAGATGCTTAACTCACTGAGTCACCCAGGTGCCTCATAAAATAAATCTTTAAATTTTTTAAAAATAAAAATAGTACTAAACCATAAAATAAGTACATAGAAGTTGAAAGAAATCTGTTCCTTCTCATGAAGATCATGTCCATACTTAAAATTTGAGGGTGCCCCCATTTTGTTGATGTCCTCAATATGCTTGGACTGTTTGTTAGATAATACTGCCCTCTGTTCCCACAGAATGAGCACATAGATCAAATTCAAGTCATAGGTGACTAAAGACAGAAATCTCTCTGAAATTCTGTCACTTGTCATTTGTTAAATTTTGTATTTTCATGAATAATCTTCCTTTGTTTAACAAATAGTGTATGCTGTATTTGTAGTTAAAAATTGATGTATCTATAATTTATTTTTAATAAGTAACATTAAAACCCACAAATTCAGGTGTGCTTGTGTGGCTCAGTCAGTTAAGTATTGAACTATTGATTTCAGCTCAGGTCATGATCTTGGGATTGTGAGATCAAGGCATGGAACCTGCTTAAGAGTCTCTCTCTCCCATTCCTCATGCCCCACACCCTGACTCGCATACTCTCTCTCTAAAACAAAAACAAGGGATGCCTGGGTAACTCATTTGGTTAGGCCACTGCCATCAGCTCAGGTCTTTCGAGTGCCATATTGGGCTTCTCCTACTTTGTGGGGAGCCTGCTTCTCCCTCTTCCTCTGCCTCTCCCCTGCTTGTGCTCTCTCTCCCTTTCTCTCTGTCAAATAAATAAAATCTTTAAAAAGATGCTTAAAAATAAACAAAAATAAAATAAACAAAAAAAACCACAACAATAACACACACACACACAAATTCACCTGATGCAGTAGTGCACACAAAATGTTTCATTCTAATGTTCCAAAAGAGAAAAAAAGTCATTTTAATAAAATCATAATGCTCATGGATTTTTCTAATTCTAGCTACTTGGAAAGATAAATATCTTGGCCATAACTGATAGTTGACATGTGACTTATAGGGATGTAGAATTTAATTCTCAAACCCTCAAGATAATCACCCCATTCTACTACTAGATAAAGCAATATTAATGATTTCTTTTTTTTAATTAATTTTTTTTAATTTTAAGATTTTATATTTAAGTAATCTCTACACACAGCATAGGGCTCAAACTTAGAACCCTGAGTCGAGAGGGTGCATGTTATATTGACTGAGCCAGCCAGGCTCCCCTGATTATTTTCTTGATTACTAAGTATGGATCCCTCCAGAATTCATATGTTGAAATCCAACCCCCAATGTGAAGATATTAGGGAGTGGGGCATTTGGATGGTGATTAGCTCATGAGAGCAGAGACCTCATAATGAGAGACCTCATAAATGAGATTAGTGCCTTTTTGAAAGAGACCCCAGAGAACTCCCTTGACCTCTTCCATCACTTGAAGTCACAGAAAAATGTTATCGACCTATGAACCAGTATGTGAGACTTAACCAGGCACTGAATCTGTGAGAACCTTGATCTTGATTTTCTATCCTCTAAAACTGTTTGAAATAAATTTTTGCTGGTTATAAACCACTCAGGTTATGGTATTCTGTTAGATCAGCCCAAGCCAACTGAGTTAATTGCTTTCATATGTAGAGTGATGTATGGAATGTCGAAGTATTTGAATCAGTAGTTGTTGAGTTTATATAACAACACAATAGCTATAGTTACATTTTATGCTGAGGGTATTATCATATGTTCTATAAAGACTTCATAGTAAGTATGGGTCAGTCTTTTGAGGATATACTTATTGATTTATTCATTAGTGTATTCAACAGATATTTTGAGTGACTGCTATGTGCTAAGAGCTCTAGGCTCTTGAGCTATAGCAGTGAATAAAAAGAAACAAAACCTCTGCCCTCAGGAACCCATGTTTTAGTGTAACTGTTATGGTATTTTATCTTCCCCAAATACTCCCATTTCAGACAAGGTAGTATTGTTTGTGCTCTAGAACTTTACCTTATTTTTTTCCAGTTTTGAGAAATTGACATGCATCACTATATGAATTTAAGGTGTGTGGCATGATGGTTTGTCATATATATTGTGAAATGATTACCACAATAGGTTCAAATAGCATCCATCTTCTAAATAGATACATTAAAAAGAAAAGAGAAGAAAAAAGGAAAAACAAATTCTCCTTCTGATGACAGCTCTTGGGATTTATTCTCTTAGCAACTTTCCTGTATATCCTGCTGCAGTGCTCGTATTGTCATTATGCTGTACATTGCGTTCCTACTATTTATTTACCTTATAAGTTTATACTTTTTGACCACCTTCCTCCAAATTCCCCTTCCCCTGACTCTGGTAACCAAAAGTCTGATCTTTTTTAAATGGTTTTTTGTTTTGTTTTGCTTTGTTGTTTATTTGTTTTAGATCCTACATATAAGTAACATCATATAGTATTTGTCTTTTTCTGTCTGAGTTATTTCACTTAGCATAATGTCTTTAAGGTCCACACGTATTGCAAATGGTCGGATTTCTTAATTTTTTATGTTTCAGTCATATTCCATTGTGTGTGTATATGTACACACACATATATATAAATATATATAAATAAATAATTTGTGATATATATATATTCATCCATTGATGGACACTTGGGTGGTTTTCATGTCTTGGATATTGTAAATGATGCTTCTATGAATATGGAGATGCTAATATCTTATTGTGTTAGTGTTTCATTTCCTTTGGATATATTCTCAGAAGTGGAACTTCTGGATCATATAGTAGTTTTATTTTTAATTCTCTGAGGATCCTCAATACTGTTTTCCATAGTGGCTGCACCAATTTACAATTCCACAAATAGTGCAGAACAGTTACCTTTTTTCCACATTTGGGCCAACATTTTTATCTCTTGTCATTTTGGTGAAGGCCATTCTTTTTTTTAATTTAATTTTATTTATTTATTTGACACAGAGAGTTGTAGAGAACAAGCACAAGCACAGGGAGTGGCAGGCCAAGGGAGAAGCAGGCTCCCCGCTGAGCAAGGAGCCTGATGCCGGTCTCCAACCCAGGACCCTAGGATCAGGACTGGAGCCAAAGGCAGCTGCTTAACTGAGTCAATCAGGTGCCCCTTAATGAAGGCCATTCTGATAAGCATGAGGTGGTACCTCGTTGTGGTTTTAATTTTCATTTCCCTAATGACTAGTGATTTTTAGAAACTTTTCACAGACCTATTTGACTTTCATATGTCATCTTTGGAGAAATGTCTACTCACGTTCTTTGCCTATTTTTTAATGGTGTTATTCAGGGGTTTTGTTTGTTTTGCTGTTGAGCTGTGTTATATATTTTTAATATTAACTCCTTATGAGATATATAGTTTGCAAATATTTTTCCCATTCTGTAGGTTTTAGTTTCACTTAGTTGGTTTTTTTTTTTCTGTTATACAGAAGCTTTTTAGTTTGATATATTCCCACTTGCTTATTTTTTATTTTGTTGCTTATGCTTTAGATGTCCTATCCAAAAATCAGTACAAAGACCTACATCAAGGAACTTTATTCCTATGTTTTCTTACAGGAATTTTTTGGTTTCAGGTCTTACATTTTAAAGATTTTGTTTTATTTATTTGACAGAGAGAGAGACAGATCACACGTAGGCAGAGAGGCAGGCAGAGAGAGGAGGAAGCAGGCTCCCCATTGAGCAGAGAGCCTGATGTGGGGCTTGATCCCAGGACCCTGAGACCATGACCTGAGCCAAAGGCAGAGGCTTAACACACTGAGCCACCCAGGTGCCCCCAGGTCTTACATTTTAGTCTTTAATCCATTTTGAGTTCATTTTTTTTCAGTGGTGTAAGATTTGTGTCCAATGTCATTCTTTTGCATGTGAATAACCAATTAACACAGCATCATTTTTTGAAAAACTGTCTTTTCTTATTGAGTATTCTTGGCTCCTTTGTCAAATATTAGTTGATCACATATGCTTGAGTTTATTTCTGTGTTCTCAGTTCTGTTTCATTGGTTTATTTCTCCGTCGTGATGACTATAGCTTTATAGTATAGCTTGTAATCAGGTAGTGTAATGCCTCCTGCTTTGGTTTTCTTTCTCAAGATTTCTTTATCTATTTGGGATTTTTTGTGATTCCATGTAAATTTTAAGAGTGGTTTTTTTTTCTACTTCTGTAAAAAATGCCATTGGAATATTAATAGAGATTGCATTGAATCTATAGCTGGCTTTTGTTAGTATTGACATTTTAACAATATTAATTCTTCCAGACCATGAACATGGAATACCTTTCCATTTATTTGTGTCTACCTTAACTTCTTTCCTTAATATCTTGTGGTATTCAGAGTAGAGATCCTTAATTAAATGTATCCCTAAGTATTTTTGTTCTGTTTTTGTTGCTATTTCTTTATTTCTTCTTCAGAAAATTTGTTGTTCTGTGTGTATATACACTACTGATTTGTATATGTTAATTTTTTATTCTTTGAATTTACTTAGTTCATTGATTTGATTTAAATCTTTTTAGTTGTGTCTTTAAGATCTTCTATATATAAAGCCATGTCATGTGCAAATAAAGACAGTTTTACTTCTTCCTTTCGAATTCTGATACCCTTCCTAACTTCCTTCCTTCCTTCCCTTCCTCCCTCCTCTTTCCCTCCCTCCCTCCCTATCTCTCTCCCTTTCTCTTTATCCCTTTCTCTCTTTATGCCTGATTGTTTTAGTACTATGTTGAGTAAGAGTGGTAAGAGTGGGCACCCGTGTCTTAGAGGAAAAGCTTTCAACTTTTCACCATTGAATATGATATCAGCTGCAAGCTTATTATATATGCCCTTTATTATGATGAGGTATGTTCCTTCTGTGCCTAATTTTTTAAGAGTTTTTATCATGAATAGATATTGAATTTTGTCCAATTTTTTTCTGTGTCCATTGAGATGATAATATGATTCTTTTCTTTTATTCCATTAATGTGGTGTATCACATTGATTGATTTGAATATGCCAAACCTTCCTTGCATTCCAGGGATAGTCCCATTTGATCACGGTGAATGACCCTTTTAATGTGCTGCTGAATTCATTTTGCCAGTAATTTATTGAGAACTTTTGTATCAATATTCATCAGGGATATTGGTCTATAGGTTTTGTTGTTGTTGTTTGTTTGTTTGTTTTTTCCTAATAGTGTCCTTTTCTTGGTTATCAGGGTAATGCTGACCTTGTAAAATGAGTTTGGGACTGTTCCTTCCTCTGAATTTTTGGAAAAGTTTGAGAAGGATTGGTGTTAATTCTTTCTTAAATATTTGGTAAAATTTATCAGGGAACTCATGTGGCCCTAGGTATGTGTTAATTGGGGACTTTTTGATTACTAATTGAATCTCCTTACTAGTAATTGATCTATTCAAATTTTCTTATTTCCTCTTGATTCAGTCTTGGTGAGTTGTGTGTTTCTAAGAATTTTTCCATATCTTTTACATTGTCCAGTTTGTTGGGATTTAGTTGTTCATAGTAACCTCTTATGATTCTGTGAAGTTCTGTGGTATTCTTTGTAAAATCTCCTTTCTCATTTATAATTTTGTTGATTTGGGTCCTTTTTTCCTTGTTTAGTCTAGCTAAGGGTTGTTGATTTTGTTTGTCTTTTCAAAGAACAAATTCATAGTTTGGTTAACCTTTTTTGTTGTTTTTCTGATGTCTATTTCATTTATTTCTGCTCAAATAGTGATTATAGAATTTCTTCTACTAACTTGGCTTAGTTTGTTCTTCTTTTTCTAGCTCCATAAGGTGTATATTAAGGTTGTTTATTTAGCATCTTTCTTGTTTCTTAATGTAGGTGTTTATTGCTATAAACCCTCTCTTAGAGCAGCTTTTGCTGAATTTCACAAGTCCTGGTATGCTATGTTTTCATTTCTATTTGTCTCAAGAAACTTTTTTTTAAATTTCTCCTTAAATTTCTTCTTCAATCCATTGGGTTGTTCAGGAATTTAATTGCCATATGTTCATGAATTTTCCTGTTTTCCTCTTATTATTGATTTCTAATTTTATGTCATTGTGGTCAGAGAACGTTCTTAGTATTATTTCAGTCTTCTTAAATTTACTACAGCTTGTTTTGGTGCCTAACATATGGTCTGTTCTAGAAGATATTGTATGTGGGCTTGAGAAGAATGTGTATACTGCTCTTATTGGGTAAAATGTTCTGTATATGTCTGTTAAGTCCATTTAGTCTATAGTGTTGTATAAATACACTGTTTCCTTATTGATTTATGTTTAGATGATCAATTTATTGTTGAGAGTGGGATATTAAAGTCCCCAACTGTTCTTGTATTACTGTTATTGTATTACTGTTTATTATTCTTTTTAGCTCCATTAGTTTTTGATTTGTATATTTAAACTTCCATATATATGTATATATATATATATATAATGTTTATATATATAAACATTTATAGTTGGCATATTTCGTTAATGTATTAATCCCTTTATTATATAGTATTATATAGACTTTAAAGTCTATTTTGTCTAAATATAACTACTCCTGCTGCTTGCTTGTTTGTTTATTTATTTGCTTATTTGGTCACCATTTACTTGAAATGTTTTTTTTCCATCCCTTTACTCTTAGTCTATGTGTATATTTAAGGCTAAAGTGAGTCTCTTGTAGGCAGTATATTGCATTTTTTATCCATTCAGACATTCCATGTCTTTTAATTGGAGAAGCTATTTTGTTTACCTTTAGAGTAATTATTGATTGGTAATAACTTACTATTTCAATTTTGTGCCTTGTTTTCTGCTTGTTTTGTAGATCCATTGCTCCTTGTTTTTATCCTACTATCTTTGTTTGTATTTTCCTGTCTTTTATTTTGTGTGTGTAATTACTACAGGTCCTTTTATGGTTATTATGAGGCTTACATAAAGTATCTTAAACTTATAGCATCCAACTTTAAACTGATTAACTTCAATATAATTTGTAAATTTACACTTTTACTTTTCCTCTCACATTTTAGGTTATTTGTTACAATGTATTTTTTTTTATATTGTGTATCTAGGAACAGATTATTTTAGTTATGGTTATTTCTATAATGTTCATTTTTTCTTTAACATTTAAGTTAGAGTTGTAAGTGAATTAGGTACTAATATTACCTGATCATAGAATCTAGATCTAAATCATAGCATGTATATTTACCATTACCAGTGAGATTTACAGTACCTTTTTGTCTTTCTATGATGTTAATTAGTGTTGTTTTACACTAATTTTTAAACTTTTGCACTCAAAGAACTACCTTTAGCATTTTTTGTAAGGCAAGTTTGGTGGTAACAAATTCCCTTAATTAGCTTTTTTTTTTTTTTTAAGAGTTTACATATTTATTTGAAAAAGAGAGAGCATGGGGTTGAGGGGGACAGAAAGAGAAGCAGACTCCCTGCTGGGTAGGGAGCCTGAAGCAGGACAATATCCCCAGACCCTGGGATCATGACCTGAGCCAAAGGCAGACACTTAACTGACTGAGCCACCCAGTGGCCACCCAGGGGCCACCCAGGTCCCCCTAACTTTTGTTTTTAAGGGAAAGTCTTTTTTCCTCCTTCATTTCTGAAGGACAACTTCATTTGTTACAGAATTCTTTGTGAACAGTTACTTTTTTTACTATGTTATCCCATTTTCTCCTGGCCTGAAGTTTCTGTTGAGAAATCTGCTAACAATATTATGGGGGTTCTCTTGTATGTAATCTCTCTCTTTTCTCTTCAGCTCTTATAATTCTTTGTCCTTGAATAATTTATTTATTTTTATTTTATTAATTAGTCATTTATTAGGCATCTTAATAGACCCCTGTTCAGATTCAGCCTTGCTGGGGAGTTCTTTGGGTCCTCATTGCATCTGGATGTCAGTTTCTCTGTCCAGAGATGTTTTCAGCCATTATTGCTTTAAATATATTTTCTGTTCCTTTCTCTTGAACTCCCCCTTCTGGAATTCCCATAAGGAAAATACTGTTTCTTTTCATTGTGTTCTATAATACCTATAAGCATTTTTCCCTCTTAATTTTTTTTTTCTTTTTGCTCTCTGACTGGCTAATTTCTAATGACCTATCCTCCAGTCATTGATTCTTCTATATGTTTGAGTCTACTTATGAAACTCTCTAGTGAATTCTTCAGTTATTGTGTTTTTCAACTCTAGGTTTCTTTCTTTCTTTCTTTTTTAAGTTGTATCTATTTCTTTGTTGACCTTCTCATTTTGTTTGTGCATTGCTTTCCTAATTTCATTTCATTGTCTCTCTGTGTTGTAATTCACTAAACTTCCTTAATTCTGAATTATTTCTGACAGTTCAAAGATCTCCATTTCTTTAGAATCAGTTATTGATGCTTCATTAGTTCCTTTGGTAGTGTCATATTTACCTGGTTTTTCATGATCCTTGATTCCTTACATTGGTATCTGTACATTTCAGTAATCTGGGCTTCTCTTCCAGACTTTACAGATTTGTTTTTGGCAGAGACAGTTTTTCACCAGTCACTTCTGTTTGGGTTTCTAGGTATGTCTGCTGATGAGGTACTTGAGCAGGTGGGGCCTGCTGTTGAGATTTATTTTTGAGTAAGGCAACTGTTCCAGCTCTGAGAACAGGGAAGAGGGTGTGCCACCGCCTGAGAATAGTTGGATAGGAGTGCTGGCTTGGTTCCTACCCAAGTGAGGCTGTGGGATGAGCTCCATGGTTGCCTAGTTTCTCTGGTCAGGCTTTTTAGATAGTTGGGACTATAAACTATATTCAGTAGGCAATGGTGTTATGAGTTAGCTCACTTGCCTTGGCAGGCGGGGCAGGATAGGATCCAGAGCCTGTAAGCTTGTTATATGGGAACTTGAATTAGGCCAGAATGTGCACTGAATTTTCTGGTCAGGTGAAGCCACTGCTTTTGCTCTGCAGACAAGGGAAGCCACAAGCTGTGCTCTTCATTCAAAATCACTCTGTGCAGAGCTGTTGAACGGACTATACAGCTTTCCATGTGCTCTGGTTAGATTTCCTGGTCAGACAGGCCAAAGGTTGTTGTATTCAGTGATGAGCAGGGCTATGAATTGGATTCTATCCCTGAACACAGCAGGAGAAATAGCTCTAAAGCCAATGAAGCCTTTGCCTGTTGTCTTCACTCAAGCTAACCTACAACCCAAATTCTTCAACTGAACAGAGCCACTGGTTTTGCTCTGAAAACTATTGGCTCTGCCCACCTACCCCTCTGCTTGATTGCTGCTGAGCTGCACAGCTTCCAGGAATTGTCTGCAGCCGTTCTGGTCAGATGGGGTGAGATGACATTCTCAACAATGGATGTGTGTCAGTTCTCTTTGCTAGGTGAGAGGAGAAGGGGTCTACTCTCAATTTCCCATGTAGACACTCTGGTTGGGAGGAGCTGGGAGCTCCCCTCATTGTTGGGATAAATCCCCTCTGCTTGCATATAGCATGGGGATTCTCCATACCTGGTACTGCCTTTGCTCTGCCCACCACCTCTTAGTTCAAGTGCCACATGGGGCTACACAGCATCCAGGAGTTGTCAGCCCTCCACAGTGGGTGGGGCTGTGATTCAGCATCTTTCCTGGGTGTGGGCAAACCAGGCTCTAAGGCAAGCAGAATTCCTCATTTGAGGATCTGAATCAGACCGACTTGTACACCACTGAGCTCTGATCAGAGTGTACTCCTGACTTGGTTCTGCAGATGAGCAAAGCTGCTGGTTGGCAATGCAGATGTGAACTCACTCTTCCAATTTATGTTGTTGCAAGTCCCTCTCTACTTCTCTGTAAAAAATTAGTGATTGAACCCTGCAGATTCTCCTCCAATACCCATGGTTTGAAATTGGAGTAGAAGGTCCCACAAAGTGACCCACAATGCTAGGGGGAACTGGTTTTCTACCTGGCTTCTCTTTTCCCACTGGAGGAACCAGGGGCCTAGGGGAGACATCTCCAAATGGTGCTGCACTGGCTTGGGGGAGGGCAATGAAGTCAATGTGTAGACACTTCTGTTTAATGTGTAGACACTTCTCTTCCCTTTAAAAGCAGTCTGTTGTGCCATCTGCAATGAAGGGGGGTGCATAAGCCTCACCATTGTGTTCTAGGATTCTCTCAGTGGTGTCTTATTCTTGAATAGTTGTTTTCCCTATGAGGCAGAATGAAATTGGGAACAACCTATGTCACAGTTTTGGTGATATCACTTCCAAACTTTATCTTCTGAAACACAGAAGGTTAGTGGTACTTTATCACTCCAAAGAATACAATGCATCTCTCACAATACTTTGTGAGATATGTCATATGCACCATGTACCGGCAAGAGCAACATTTAAAATAAATTGTGAATACTGGAATGGAATATAAGAAAGGGAAAGATAATATTAAGATATGAGTAATTTTTTTGGAGCAGCGAAAATGGCTGGGGAATAAGAAAAGAACTGGAGAAAAATAATCCAATGAAATGCAGTGAGGTTTGGATAAGGTTTGTTATCTGGATTTGATGGAAGGATGTTGGCTGACTGGTAGAGAGATTTAAGGGGAATAGTTTTAACGAAATACAATAGTGAATCAGAAATGTGATTTCACTCATGTCATTTTGGCTTAATTAGAGGGCAGAAGGTTTAGAAACAGAACTGCTGATAGGGAATGTGTTTCAGTGATTCAGGCCAGAGATCATTAAGAATTTGTAGAGACAGAAAGGAAGAAATAACTATTAGAGATGTTGTTGAATTAGAATTATCTGTGGGAGGAATAAGAGCAATCAAAGATAACTTAGAAAGTTGTTCACCTCAGGGACACAATAGATGGTGGCATCTCCCACAATGATGGAAATGTTGCATAAAAAAAAAGAGGAATTTAATTTTTTGCATCATTTAGGCTTCCTTACAGAGAAGTATTATTTATCATTAGAACATTAGAACTTCATGCTTTTTATAACTTGTCGTAAAAATACTGAAATGCATTATAGAATAATTCCATTCCTTATCTAGAATAGGAGCACTTGAGATATTCGTAACAGTTGATACTTCAATCAGTATTAAAATAATTTTATTTTATTCATGCCTCTGGGATAATTATATAACATATCCCTCAATATAATTCTATAAGACAATAAAAGGAACTATGATGATGGTTTTAACACTTATGACATGGTGTCCCTCCTTTGAGAGTTTGTTTGAGGGAATTAACTCAGGAACAGCTTGGATAAATTGCGTTATAATTTAAATAATACAAATAAATATAATAATTTTTCAGCAACTTATGATAATTATTTAGTTCTTTTTAAGGTACTTTGTGGTAGAATTCAATCCAAACATACTTTACTGCTTACCAATAATAATGATGTCTAAGAGCAACAGTGATAAAAAATGGCTTTTAACAATAGCTAAAAACTATTGAGCATTTACTGTGTACCTGTCACTGGGCTAAGTGCTTTATCTCATTGATAGATACTATTATTGTCTCTGTTGTATGGACTGATATACTTAGGCATAAACAGATTATTTTTGTGACTAAGTTGGCATTAGAACCAAGTTTTGAACCCAAAGATTTGAGCCAATATGTTATATACTATTATATAACTGCTGAAATGGGGAAAATAATGGAAAATTCGAGTTGTTTCTCATGGAAATTTTTTTCATTGAGCCATGTAACAAGTATGTGAAGTGGACTGCTGTTTTCATCCCCCTTTTAAACCAGAATGCTTGGTTCAAGAAGATTAATGAATTGTCAAAGTCAAAATTATTTAAGAGATGGTGTCTGAATTTAAACACTCTTTGTTTTAGTTTTTAATTTTAAATTATATTAGCTTTATTAGAAAAAGAAAGACCTGAACTTCTCAAGCCAGGTTGTTGGAATTTAATGTGTTGAAAAATTACCTTGGGAATTACTTTATAATGAAAATACTTGAATCCCAGAATCCCAAATTCCAGGTGATTCTAAGGAAAGTGGATCTTCATAAATGAAGTTAAAAGTTAAAACTTTCAACAAAATATTTTTTCTTTTGTTTTGTATTTTATTTTATGTTATTTCATTTCATTGTTCTAGTATTCATTGTTTATGTGCCACACCCAGTGCTCCATGCAATATGTGCCCTCCATAATACCCACCACCAGGCTCACCCAATCCCCCACCCACCAGCCCTCTTCTTTGGAGAAGTGTCTGTTCATGTCTTCTGCCCATTTTTTGATGTGATTATCTGTTTTGTGTGTGTTGAGTTTGAGGAGTTCTTTATAGATCTTGGATATCAGCTCTTTGTCTGTACTGTCATTTGCAAATATCTTCTCCCATTCCGTGGATTGCCTCTTTGTTTTGTTGACTGTCTCCTTTACTGTGCAAAAGCTTTTAATCTTGATGAAGTCTCAAAAGTTCATTTTCACTTTTGTTTCCTTTGCCTTTGGAGATATATCGCAAAAGAAGTTGCTGTGGCCGATGTCAAAGAGGTTACTGCTTATGTTCTTCTCTAGGATTTTGATAGATTCCTGCCTCATGTTTAGGTCTTTTATCCATTTTGAGTTTATCTTTGTGTATGGTATAAGAGAATGGTTGAGTTTCATTCTTCTACACATTAACTTTCAAGAAAATATTACCATAGAGTTAGAACTTAAGTGAGATGAAGGTAGGATCTGGCCAAAGGCACCAAAGTGGAAACCTAAGACAGGTGGCAGAAATCAGATAAGTTGATAGACAAGAGGCTGTGAAGAGATGGGAATGATGGGAAGGATGGAAAGTAAGATGGGATAAGTTGAAGTACATCCAGAGTGTAAGCTATATTCATATCTCAAATGTCTGTACTTCACTCTTGGGCTTGGAAAGGCCTTAAAGGATTTTGAACATATAAGTGTATTACAGTGATTAAAATCAGCGTTGGTATGACACATGGCTTGTAGAGGCAATTTTAAATTGTGCAGATTTAAATGAGATGTTATGAACCTAAATTAGGGTGTTACAAATGGTAATGAATGGAATGAAAAAAGCATAATCAAGTCTACTAGTTTGATTTCTGACTAATCAGAAATGAAGTACAGAAAAAGTAAAAAGATAAACATAATGGACCTTTTAAGTCTGTTATCACTGAGTATGTGCTCTTGAGAGGACTACATTTAAAAATTATCCCGACAGATTGTTTCAAATCTTGGAAGAATACCAAATGCTATTTCTTTTGACTTTATTTGAAAATGTGTTGTTGTTTTAGGTTATACATATCTTTAAGTTTATGATGTGTGTGAGGCCTGGCAGATCTCTATCTCAGGATCAGTTAGGGGTTGCCTAGTAGATTTATAGTCTCTATGAGTTGAAGGTCAATCGATTGAAATTCTTGCATCTTCTTTACTGGATTATTTCCCTCTAGGTCCAAATCTACAGGATGCATTAAGAAATAAGGGTTGCAGAGTTTGCAGAGAAAGTTACAGTAACCCATAGAGCCTTTTTGTGAAATTAAACTTGGGTGAAACCATTTAGCTTTAAGATGAGTGAAAGCTCTCATGAGGCCTATCAACAGGTATTCAAGAGGTGAGGGTCAGTCAAGCACAGCATTCCAGGTATATACTGCAAATCTTGGCAAACTTTGCCTCTCATAGGATCTGTCTGATTAAGTACAACCAATAGCTGGAGATTCCTTATTGAAGCAGAGGACAGAATTAGAGGAAAAACAGTGGGTTTTGGCCAGATATTAGGTACAATTAGTGGTTTTCCCTTTATAAAAATTGTTTCTGACAGTGCAGATGGATGAGGAATCGTCAAGAACACTCTAACAGCTTATTGGGGCCAGAGTTAGAAGAATTGCTAGCATGGATCAGTGATTTTTTAAAAATTTGTTTTGCTATTTCTATAAATGAATGAATCATAAAGGAGAGAAATAAGGGTTTTTTTAATTCTTAAGTTTTAAAAAAAAGTCTCATATTTAGTAAACATAATCTAGAGGCTGTGTAAGGTAAATGGGCTTTACCACAGCCATTATTACTTCTTAGTTGACTACACTGAGACATGTTAAATATTTCTAACTTAACTAGCATAATTCTGAGGGGCCTATCAGGTCAGTGGTTTTCAAACTTGCCACATATTAGAATCTGCAGGGAAACTTCAAAAAATACCTAGGCCACACCCTGAGAGAACCTGATTTAATTAATTGAGGTTAGATTTAGGCCATAGATTTTTTTTTAATTCCTTAAGTTGTCAACTGATTTTAATATGCAGCCAGATTTGAGAACCACTGAGATAGATAAATGTTAACTCCTCAGTGCTAACTGGTATAAAACCATGTTTTTCATAGGACCAGTGATTCCTCCAAGTATTGAGCAAAATTCATATTAAGGATGGAAAAGTTGGGAAAATGAACTGCATTATGAATTTTTATTTGTAAGGTTCTGTTACTTGTCTTGATGTAGCCACAAGAGAAGAGAAACACTTGGCATGCTGTGAATTTGGACGAGACTGCAGTACTCAATATCCTTTAGGAGAGGAAACTTCCGAATTTGGGTGTCTGTTACACTTCCAAGTCTGCCTTGCATGGATATTTATATCTCTTTCTCTGAAAGGAAGGAATAAAGGAAGAAAGGAAGGAAGGGAGGGAGGGAGAGAAGGAAAGAGGGAGGAAAAATCCTAGTAAATTTTTTAAACTATTTTAAAATTTAACACTCAAAAAAAATGTGCATATGTGTATAAAACCAAATTCTTATATAAACACCATCCACATCAATAAATAGAATATAGATAGATAGCATCTTAGAACTCTTCCATATGCCTTCTCCCAATCTTTACACCAATATTCTGACTTTTATATAACACTTCTTTAATTAATGCTTTTACACAAACAAACATTGCTAAACAGTATATAGCTTTAGTCAACATACAGCACACAGCATAGATATACTTTAAGAGTGAAAGACAGGGGGCACCTGGATGGCTCAGTGGGTTAAAGCCTCTGCCTTTGGCTCAGGTCATGATCCCAGGGTCCTGGGATCGAGCCCCAGGGTCTTGGGATCAAACCCCACATCGGGCTCTCTGCTCAGCAGGGAGCCTGCTTCCTCCTCTCTCTCTGTGCTTGCCTCTCTGCCTACTTATGATCTCTATCTGTCAAATAAATAAATAAAAATCTTAAAAAAAAAAAGAATGAAAGACAGGTTTCTTTGTTTTAAAGACTTTTTTTTTTTTTTAATTTTAGAACACACACTAGTTGGAGGTGGGGCGGGGAAAAAATCTTCAAGCAGAATCCCCACTGAGCACGGGGCCCCATGTGGGGCTCAATACCAAAACCCATGAGATCATGACCTGAGCTGAAACGGAGCTGGATGTTTAACTGACCAAAACACCCAGATACCCCTAAAAGACAAGTTTTTGATGGCAGCCTATAAAAAATTAAATCACTAGGTATAGTATGTACTCTTTTTTATCTGCCTTTTTTCAAATATCATTATACTAGTTTGGGTCAACTCATAGGTGGACTCTTTTTTGTTGCTGTGACATTTCATTGTTTCATATGTTACAATATATATTACATATATTGCTGTTAATAGATGTATGAGATATTTCTGTTTCTTTTTATTACCAAAAATAGTGCCAATAACATCTTCTACCTATCTCTCAGGACATATTTGCTTACATTTCTGAGAAGTATAAACCTAAGAGTGAAATTACTGAGAAGGTATGAGTAATTTAGAAGATAATAACAAGTGTGCCAAATTTTCTGTTTATCAATTTACACTCTCATCAGCAATGTATGAACATTCATGTTACTCTACATCAGCAATCTACAAACTATGGCTTGCTGGTCAAATCTGGTCTGCCACCATTAATGAAAAATAAGGTTGTTGTTTTTTTTAAGTTAGCCGTGCCCATTTATTTACCCATGGTCTGTGGCTGCTTTTGTAGTACAACCGCAGAACTGAGTACTAGTAACTAAAACCATATAGACCTCACATTGCCTGGCTGGCTCAGTGGGTAGAGCATCTGACCTTTGATCTTGGGGTCATGAGTAAAAGCCATACATTGGGTGTAGAGATTACTTAAAAAGAAAACAAAATACCTTGTTAAAAAATAAAAAATAAAAGAAATGGGCAAACTGTTTATAAAAGAATTAACTAAAAATAGAACCGTGTAAGCCGCAGTACCTGAAAGACTTACTATCCCTTCTTCAAAGTAAGTTTGCTGACCCCTGTCTTCATCTTCCATCATTCTTGATGTTGTCAGGCTTCTCCATTCTGCCATTTCTGGTGGAGATGTAGAATTTCCTTTTAATTTATTTGTGATTTCCTCGTTATTAGTGATTCTGAACACTTTCCCATGTTTTTTTTTTTTTTTTTTTGGTCCTTTGGATATATTCATTTTGTGAAGGCTCTTGATTACTTTTCTATTATTTTTGTCATTTTCCTATTGAGTTCCTTATGAAAACTGGTTATGAGCTCTTTACCAATGACTATTATTTTCTCCTCTTCTGTGTCTTGTTTATTCACTCTCCTACTATCTTTTGATGAACAGAATTTCTTATATTTTAATATAGTCAAATTTAACAGTTTTATTTTGGCTAGAGCATTTTGTGTCTGATCTAAGAAGTTCTCTACCCCATATAATAAATATTCTTCTCTATTATATCTTAGAATAGTAATTCTTTTTTTTTAAAGATTTTATTCATTTATTTGCGAGAGAGCAGGAGAGGGAGAGGGAGAAGCAGACTCCCCACTGAGCAGGGAACCTGATATGGGGCTTGATCCCAGGACCCTGAGATCATGACCTGAGCTGAAGGCAGTCGTTTAACCCACTGAGCCACCCAGGCGCCCCAGAATAGTAGTTCTTAACTGAAAACAATTTTGCACCAATGGACATTTGTCAATGTCTGGAGAATTTTTAGTTATTGCAACTGAGAGTGTGCTATTGACACCCTAGAGTCCTAGGATACGGCTAAACTTACCACAATGGACAGGACATCCACACAAAGAACTATCTCACCCAAAATGTCAATAGTGCTACTGTTGAGAAAACTAATCCCAAAAGATGTAGTATTGACTTAACTTTCACATTAAGATCTATAATCTAATAGGAAATTGATTTTTTTTTTTTAAGAGAGGGAGAGGGGGGCCAAGGGGGAGGAGCAGAGGGAGAGGGAAGGAAAGAATCTCAAGCAGGCTCCACACCCAGTACAGAGCCTGATGTGGGGCTCCAGCTCACAACCCTGAGATCATGACCTGAGATCATGACCTGAGCTAAAATCAAGAGTCAGACGCTTAAACAACAGAGCCACCCAGGTGCCCCTAGGGAATTGATTTTATGCATGGTGTGAATTAGGGTTCAGTTTTCACTATTTTGCATATGTATATCTGACTGCCACCACCATTTACCATTTAAAACCACTGTGCTTTACTGTCACATCTGTTTTGTGTAAGCCAAACATATGTACAAATTTTCCTGGGCTTACCACACTATTCCATTGGTCTATTACTCTATCCTTATCTATCCTTGTAGTAAAAAACTATCTCTTAAATATTAAAGCTTTATATAAAGTCCTGATACAGATAGGACATCTAATATCAATATATTCTTCCTCTTTGAGAATTTATTTCCATTTTTATACATTTGAGTAATCTCTATATCTTCTTCCATGGTTTTGCAGGTATTTTGTATTTTGATGGCATCATAAATGTTATTGCTTTTGAAATTCCATTTCCTAATTACTTATTTCTAGTAGATATATGAACTTAAGGGTTTTTTTGTGTGTATTGACCTTAAATCCAGCAACATTTGTAAGTTCATTTTCTAATTCTAATAATTTATATTAGACCATTTTGGATATTGTATAATCACTATAATACCATTTTTGAATAACAATAGTGGTTGATCAGGCAATCTCTCTCTGTCTCTTTCTCCCTTTTCCTCCCACCTCCCTCCCTCTTTCCATCACTAGTTCTATACCTTTCACTTCCTTTTTCCCCTTTCTGTCACTGATTAGGAATTATTATCCTAGAAAATTATTTCAGTATAGTCAACCATATTTAATCAGCATACCTTCTGTCAAAAATATTGCAATAGCCATTATTATAGGAATATATCTTTCTGAAAAAATACCTTTTATCCAACAATTATGTAATGAGTGTCCACTATGTGCTAAGAATTCAACTAGGCACCAGTGAAACAACAGTGAGTAAAATATGATCCTGGGACAGAGGGAGTTTATGTTACAGTGAGAGGAGATAGAGTAAAAACAAATAATAAGAAAAACAAATTGCTTTAATTCTATGTATATTCTTCTGGCTTAGCTTTTAGTTTATTCATTTTCATTCTCATTATGTGTAACCGACTGTTAATCATGTCCTTTGAGATCTTAAGTTAGGTCACTATATATTTTTTTTCTAGAATTTCAGTTTGGTTCTTTTCATATCTATTTGTCCTTCCTATTTTAGTTTATATGTATTTGTCAAGATTCTTAATCCTGTATTTTATTTCCTCAATTCTTTTAAAATATAGGTAACTTTATTCTATTATCTGAAGCACTTATCAATGTGTTTTTATTTTCTGTTATTTTTACTAACTCTTATTTGTTCAATTATGCATTTGATTGTTGTTTTTTAATTTTTTATTAAGACTATTTTTAGAGCAGTTTAGGTTCACAGTGAAATTGAAGTGAATGTACAGAAATTTTCCACATATGCCTTGCCTCCGAACATAACCCTCCCTATTGTCAATATTCCCCACCAGAGGAATGCATTTGTGACAACTGAGGAACCTATACTGACACATCAAATTACTCAAAGTCCATAATTTATATTAGGGTCCACTCTTGGTGCTGTATATACTATGGGTGTGTAATAAATGTATAATATATCTATTATTATGATGTCACATCTGATTGTTTGAATTTGTACTAGACCTTGTATCTGGGATATTTTGTAGAAATAAATTAGGGTCTTGGATGATTTTATTATCTTCCATAGAGGATTTACATTTGCTCTCTTAGTTGCCTGGGACTAGCAATCCCAGATTACTTTTATCCATTTTGGAAGGGAGATGATTAGATGGTAAGTTGTTATACCTGCGAAAATTTCTCTACTTTTGATTAACTTTTATCCCTCGGGAGGGACTCCAGGGACTAGCAATCCCAGATTACTTTTATCCATTTTGGAAGGGAGATGATTAGATGGTAAGTTGTTATACCTGCAAAAATTTCTCTACTTTTGATTAACTTTTATCCCTCGGGAGGGACTCCGGGAGGTCCCCGTCCAAACATTTCTTGGTGACCCCTAAACATCACTCACTATGCTGTAGCCAAGAGAGGCTGCCAAAATTTCCTCTCAGCAACCTTCTCCGAAATCAGCAAACACCCCAAAGTAATAGTGGCACTATCTCTCTGAGTCTTTTTTTTCCTTTCTAGATCCTGACCCAGTAATTTGTCCCCATCTTGTCAGAGGTCTAACTCCTTCAGATGCTTTATAATTCATTCTGCTTTTCTGGGTGTACTTAGTAAGAATTAGTCAGAATTACCTAATTCACTGTGACTGGAGAAGTCTTCAGGAATTATTTGTTCATGTAAAAGACTAAAGATTGATGGAAATAAGATTTCTGAAAAAACTTATTTTTTAAATATTTTATGTATATTATCAAAAAGTTATAAAAAATTAACTATGCATGTAAACATATTTTAACTTCGTTAAGTTTACGTTGATTTAAATCAGAATTAAGATGTTTCCTTTTTTATTATACAATTAAAATGTAAATCCTTTATCTTTACTTTATCAAGAGTCTTTTCATTAATTTAATTCCAAAAGAAATATACTTAGTACAGAGAAACTATTATTTAGTCTATATCCTCCATTGCATGTTAACACCAGGAAGCCGAAGATCATGTCTTTCTTGTTGAATCTTATACCCTAGTACCTTAGTGAAACGTTTGGTCCACATTAGAAACTCAAAAGAATATTTGTTGAGTAAATGAATGCTTTGCTTAAACCATTTGTTTCTATAATCACGCCTATTGCAATACTTGTGGAAGGTTTCATGGTCAATAAAAATGGTTGATGATTATACTAGAAGAATTTTCCGACATAAGTCATAGACACAGTTAAGAAAGGCCATTTTTCATTATTTGCTAAGTTCTAAATTTATGCAAGTTCATCTCTTTTTTAGCATGATTTTTACAAAGTATGGTAAAAACCACAGATAATCTCATTGATACTTGGATTCTTGATAGAAAATGATAATATCAGCTCCAGAAAATTTATGCATGCATATCATGAGTCTAAGAAACCTAGGAGAATGGTGCACAGTTTTTGTGGGATGATTTTCATATCTCAGAACTCATTTTCTTCTTTATCCAGATATGTGGAAAGGAATATTTATTTTTAAAGTGTCAGTATAGAAGCTGTTTCTATTGGTGATATTTTGAAAGTCTTATGAATTCACACTACCAAGATAAATATGGAATCTATTTTTATTATCCTAGAATATTAGGAAACCCAAGTTAATTATCCCACTAGTGAAATAGTTTAGAACCTCTCTGAAAATATTGTTTAAATCCAAGCAACATAAAGATTAATACATTTTGCAGCACCAGGGCTAAGAATTCTAAGACAAAGTAAAACAAAATAAGAGGAAAAAAAAAAAAAAAACAAGTAACAATACTTCATTATTAAGATTTTTAAAAAATTCTGTCTAAAATTAGTATTTTGGGGGCACATGGGTGCCTCAGTCAGTTAAGCATCTGCCTTCAATTCAGGTCATGATCTCAAGGTCCTGGTTTCGAGCCCTGCATCAGGCTCCCTGCTCAGCAGTGAGTCTGTTTCTCCCTCTCCCTTCACACCTCTGCTCACTTGTGCTTGTTGGAATTTTTCTACCTATGTTCATGAGGGATAATACTTTGTGGCTGGCTATTCTGGTATTGCCTTATGTCCCTTTTTGATATCAAAGCAAAGCTTGCCTCATAGAATGAATTGGGAAGTATCCCTTCCTCTTAAATTTTCTGGAATAGTTTTTATGAGATTGGTATGCTTTTTCCTCCCATATATTTGGGACAAATCAACAGTGAAGCCATTTAGGTTTCGAGGGTTGAGGGAGGGGTATATTTCACATTATGATTTCAGTTTCTTAATAGATATGGATATTTGATTTTTTTTTTCATTTTTCTTGTGCTAATTTTGGTAATTGTATTGATGCATTTATCTAAGTGTTTTAATGTATTGATATAAACTTGTTTGTAATATTCCCTTATCATTTTAATAGCTGTAGGAGTAGGATCCATAGTGGTGATACCTTGTCCTTTCTAGCATTGGTAATTTGTGTCTTTTTTAAAAGTTCTTATTCGTGGTTAGTTTGGCTCAAGGTTTACTGATATTATTGATCTCCTCAAAGAAGTGGCTTTGGGTCTCATTGTTTTTTCTCACTTTTTCATTGATTTCCACTGTGATTTATTTTCTTTGTTTACTTTGAGTTAGTTCCATTTGTTTTCTTTTACTATTTTCCTAAAGTAGAAGGTAAAGTCTTACCCTTTTCTCCTGGGACTCCACTGACACAAAAATTAGATCTTTGGATTACAGTCCCAGATTGTCCCTGAGGCTCTGTTTATCTTTTCACTCTATTTGCATGGGACTTATATTTCTGGAAAAATAGAGTAGATACACTTTTCCCTATCTCCCCCACTAAGGACCACTAAAATCTTTGGATGTAATATAAACAAACAAGAAATTTCTGAAAGATGGAGAGAAGAGACTGACCAATTCAGTTTTCAAAGAACAGACTGGTCAGAATGCCAGTAATTATCTTGAGTTTTCTTTTTGCTTTATATATCCCAAACTGGGTAACAATAACAGTTTATCTGGATCATATAAAGAGATAGAATCTCTTCACCGAAATTGTATGTGCATTTTTCTGGCATGAAATTTGGAATTCAGTAGCTTATGATTAGGGTAGTATTGTAGGAGGTCTAATGCAGAGTTGTGACTTTCACCACCACTCATCAGTGAAGAAGCCCAAGATGTCCACTCCCACACCTTTCCAGTACAGGTATACGGGTGGGGGTGGTGGACAGTAATGAGGTATTCCTCCCCCTCCCAGCCATGATGTTTTCAGTGGAGATCACTGGGGATCCTGAACACCTACCCTCACTCAGCAGTTATGAGAGACTCCAGTTCTTCCCTCCATCCCAACAGTGGAGGATGTCAATGTAAACCTAGCGGAAAAACTGAAATTCTTTTCCCACCTAGCAGTGATGAGGGGATGTCATGCTTTTACCCAGTGGAGCAGTGTGAGAAGAGGCCTGCTAATATGCAAGACTACTAAGATCCACAGTCTTTCAATTAATACCAAATAGTCCAGGTTTCAATAGAAAAAAATCACTTCTCATGAAAAAAATCAGAAATGTATCAAACTGAATAAGAAAAGACAATAAACAGATGTAAATACTGAAATGACATTGATTTTAGAATTAACTGACAGAGATTTTAAAGCAGCCACCATAAAATGCTTCAACAAGCACTTATGAACACATGTGAAACAAATGAAAAAATAGAAAGCCTCAAAAAAACTTGAAAGTCTCAGCAAAGTTATACAAGATATAAAGAATAATCAAATGGAAATTTTAGAACTAAAAAATACACTTGAAAATTCATAGATATACTTAAGAGCAAAATAGAGAAAACAGATGGAAGAACCCATGAACTTGAATCCATGAACTTGAAGAAATAAAGAATAGTATTACTTCATCTGAACAAGAGAAAAAGTAGACTATATCTGGTATTTTTAAAATTTACATATGTGTCTCTTTTCTCCCAACCTAACTTATAAGTTAGTTTCTTAACCTTAGAGCATTTGATATTGTTATTTTGACTGCAAATTATATTTTCCCCTTAAAAAGTCATAGTTGCTATAGACCAAATGTTCTAATATATTGAAGACTTTGCAATTATTTGAAAAGTCTGTGTCAGTATTAAACAGGTCTTTTACTCTGTATTTTGTGACTAGGCCCTCAGGACTTTAGACATGAAACTCATATGCATACTTGAAGATAATCAGGGTAGACAAAATTAGTTCCTCTGTCCCAGGACTACTTCAGTCCTGGAGTTAACAAGTAGAAATTCCAGAACCTCTTTCACATTGTCTATTTTACTCCCTCTTTAGATGCTGCTGTGTGGTTGTCCGATAAGTAGCAGGGAATTAAAAGGCTAGATGGACAATACCTAGATTTCCTCTTTTTTTTTTTTTTTTTTTTTTTGTCAGTTGTTTTTGGAGGAAGTACAAAGTGGTAGTTAAGAGAATGAGCTTTTGAATCAGGCAGCAGGTTTTAAATTCCATCACTTGACTTCCTAATTATGTGACACTGGACAAGGTACTGAATTGCCTGCTTATGACTCTCCTCATATATAAAAGTCTAACAAAGTGAGAGACATATTGGTCATTTAATAAATGTCAGCTTATAAACTTGAAGAGCTAAAGTAACCTGTAGCAAAACTAGTTTGAAACAAGATTAAAACAAAATACTATAAGGGGTCTATTTGCTTAGTTTTCCTTGAATATGAAATAAATTTTTATAATAAAAAATAGGGTCTTCCAAGATTATGTTTATACACCAATATCATAGGACTCTGCAAGAGCAATGGAGCATTTTGTTAGAGTGACTTTCAAATGGGAAACATGTACATTGCTATAAATTAACTTGGGCATATAATACACAAATAGAAATAATATGTAGTGCCTGCCAATATTGGGCTTTCTCCTCATTCAAAAACAAAAGATTTCTCATCACTTGAGTCTTGGGTAATGAGGTGGTATGTTCCTTTGAACTCACCCTAAAAATGTGTTATCTCAGTACTGATCATTTATGTGCCCTTAGCACTCTTATCCCACTTTGCCCTGGACTGAAATGATGGATTATTTCATTTGATTCTTTGAATAGTGTTTAATCTTTTGCATATGTGGATGATTTACATTACACACAGTCTACATCAAATAATCTCTGAAGGGACTTTATATCTTTTTTTATATGCCTTGCAAAATTTTTCTTCTGTATTTTTGTTTTAACCAAGGAATGATTCTCTCAGAAATGAACATTTCTTAGTGTATGTCTGCTCTCCATTCTACAATTGGCATTCACTCTGTCCATTTCCCATTTTCTTTCAACCTGGGACAAAATAAATTTAATCTGTAACCTTTAAAAGCAGCTATGTCTCATGAAAACTCTAATCAATCCTCATTTACTCTCTCTCTCTCTCTCTCCTCTACTTTCTCTGTTCATCTACTTTATTTTTCTTTATTCTCTGCATACCTCTACCTTCGTGGCTATGTGTTTTTTGTGAAGTTATCTCTATTTAACTATTAAAGTTATCTCTATTAGAATCATTACTGGATTATAAACAATGACTCTCAAGTCACATCTCGACATTTGCCATAGTATTTTATGCTTCTCCTACCAGGTCAGGGTTGAGGAGGAAAACTTTTCCTGTCCCCTCTGACCTTCAATACCATGGGGCATGCAAATTAAACTAACAAAAGATAGGTTAAGAAGAGAAAGGGCACATAATTTTTGTTAATAGTTCTGTACATGGGAGTTCACAGAAAAGAAATAAAACTCAAAGAAGTGGTTAAATTTGGGGCTTACATACCCTTTTAACAAACCAAAGAGGGGCTGGGTTTAAGGAAGGAAAAGGTGTGATAAGTGACTAGGAAGTATGTGGAAGAGCTAAATGAAGATACAAGTTATTTTAGTAAGGTTTATTTATGCAAACTCTTCTTGATGTTTACTCCCTTGCTTCTATAAGAATCATTCTTCTCTCCCTGATACAAGTTGGGGCACCTTTTTCAAAAGAAGCTTTATCCCCTGCTTCGGTAAATAAGAGGAGGACAAAGAACTGTTCCTGCATGTTTTAATTTTCACTCAAAATAATCCTTATCCCCAAGTGGCATGTTTTGGGGTGGCATATTCTGATTCTCTCATCAGTCATGACAAAATTCCTAGAATTCCTGTGAGAAAGAACCTCAATAGCTAAGGGACTTTGTTTCTCATAGTTTGATGGGACTGTGAAAACCAAGGCACCCTTATTGCTGCTAGAAAATGGGAACTATGTTTTTAGTTCAGTAAAACACACATTGAAAATTGCAGACACACAATTGCCTACGAGAAGGCTACTGAATTCTAAATTTCATGCCAGAAAAATGCATATACAGTTTGGTTGGGGAAACTCCTATCTCTTTCTGTGATCCAGATTAACTGTTGTTACCAGAAAGCAGCAGATTCATAGTCCTGAAATGACCCATTCATTCAGAAACAGTAGAAGACTTAAATGAAAATATACAACTGCAAATAGTAGTCTACATTCCCAATTTGTTCCTTCCTGAATTACTTTCTGACAATGGTCTGACAATGCTTTAACTTTTCTGTGGCACAAATTATTTTTTAAACTCCCTAATCTTACTAGTGAGAGGAGCAAAAAATGACTTAATTGTGATTTCCCTGTATTTGTAACACCTTTAACTGCAAATAGAAGATTCTGAAGGACAGCTGGTGGTGTTGGAAAGGTTGCACACTGTCTTGTTAGCAAGATTTCTCCCATTTTGTCCTGATTGTCCTGGAATATGATCATTTGAACAGAGTGTGCTTATGAAGGGAAGATGAATTGATGAAGAAGAATTAGAAAAAAACACTATTAAGATAGCCAGTCTGAATTAAAAATCACTTTAAATTAGCCAAGGTGAATTTAAACGTGGTAATAAACTGTTTAAAAAAAAAAAGAAAGAAAAATCAGACAATACCTTCAGAAAAATAGTTATTTGAAAAGACAGGTTTTTGATGACAGCTTATGAAAAATTAAATCAAATACTCCACCAGTTCTGTAGGCATTAATTCATTATGAAAGAATCCCTTTTGTTCTGACAATTGAAGTAGGGAACCATTTCCTTTGTCTTGCCCTTAGTCTCTGAATCGTTGCCTAGAAACCCAGTCTCCTAGAGGCATTTGCCCATCAAAGTGCAGTTAAGGTAACATATTTGGTTTACAGATGGAGATGATTAGAAAGAAGTGGAGTGAGGATAGGTTAAACAAAATGTACTTTTTGTTTATGTGTAGGTAGATCTAAAGTTACATATAGAACCCGAGTACAAATATAGAATTGAGTAGAATAATAAAGAGAAGAATAAAGCTATAGGGTAATTTCTTTTTTAAGAGAACAAAAAATATAGGCCTCTCGGTAGTTAAAATTGTTAAAGGAACCATGTGTAGAAGCTCATTAGCTGCACAGTAAAACAATTAACGATTGACTGTGTGCCAAGTGCTTTCCCATTGAATGTTCTAAGATAGCCCCAGATTGGTCCAGATTGGCCAACTATATTACTAATCCAGTTCTTTGTGGGGTCAAATCAAAGATACCCAAAGAGTCTGGACAAATGATGAGTTCATGTTTTTATGTGGATTATATTGTTTCTCCTGCATTTGGCTTTTATATAGCTTTGTCTTCATTCTAATAATATAGAATTACTAATAAAGCACTTTGAAAACAAAATGATAACTGCAAATACTACTGGCTAAGGATTTCAAGTAGAAAAAAAAGTAGATGCTTACAACAGATATCTCACCATATACATTCATTATTATATTCATTTTCTCTATTCATACCCCATCAGAGTTTTGAGCAACAAATAACATTTAAAAAAAAAATTAGGAGGACCAGACAATGGCTGCCACTGTCAAAACCTGAAAATCCACACTTTCAATTTGTCCTATTATTTTTGAAAAAATATCTTGAGTGGTTAACTGACCTTGGTTTTTCTGTTCAGAAAGCAGGATTTTGCCTGCTTCTTCCAACTGATGCTCACGTGCTTTGCTCTTGAAGGCTCCTGCTATGACTGGCAACCAAAACCATAATGAACAAAATAATATTAAATCTTGTAACTTCCCTGAAACTTTGGAAAGGGAGATGGGTTTTCCTTCTAAGAAATGATATATATTAAGATCCAAGTAGGGCATTAGTAGTGCCTGAACACACAAGTGACTTCTGAGTGTTACCTAAAGTCTATCCCTGTGAGGTGGGGCATTTCTTTATATGCCATCCATGCACAACAAAAGTCTTCCAGCTTTTCTTAAAACTCTATGTTGTATCTAACTGCATTTATCACAGTACCTCTGACAAGGACTTAACTGTAGTGTTTTTAGTAAATGCTCTGGTAAATGAGTTTCTCTTATCTTCTGTTCATTGTTATGTGCCAGTAGGGATAATCACTTGTGATTTGGTGTTAACTCCTAACAGGATTAAAGAAGTATTGCGAACATACCACCTGAGTTCACTGTATAGGGACTATCATCTTTCATCATTCACACAGAACTCTTTTATTTTGTAATATTAAGGCTTAGCTGTTGTCCATTATCAGATATACTCATCAATGCATACTGCGTAAACACATGCAACTCAGAAGATTTTTCTTCCCCCATAGAGATGGAATTGCTAGATCAAAAGATAATATGCTAGCAGTAGTAAAGCAGGATTATTTACTGCATACTAGGAATTTTTAATTACGATTAATACAATGTCTGGCAGTTAATAGTAACTTATTTTATTTTGTATATGCATTTTTGGGGGGTGTGATCAAAACAGCAAGCAGAGAATAATGATTAATTAAAAAAAATTTTTTGTTTCATGTTTTTATTTAAATTTTACTTAGGTAACATACACTGTAATACTGGTTTTGGGAGTGGAATTTAGTGATTCATCACTTATATACAACACCCAGTACTCATCATAACAAGTGCCTTCCTTAATGTCCATCACCCATTTAGCCCATCCCCCATCCACCTCCTCTCCAAAAATTCTCAGTTTGTTCTCTATAGTTAACAGTCACATGATATGCCTTTCTCACTTTTTTCTTCCTCCCATATGTTCATCTCGTTTCTTAAATTCCACATATGAGTGAAATCATATGGTATTTGTCTTTGACTGACTTATTTCACTTAGCCTAGTACACTCTAATGTACTAGAGTACACTCTGGCTCCATCCACATTGTGCAAATGGCAAGATTTCATTCTTTTGATGGCTTAGTAATATTCCTTATATACATATACCAAGTCTTCTTTATCCATTCATCGGCCAAAGAACATTTGGGTTCTATAGTAAGTTATTTTAAATAAATGAATGAATTGAATTTAGGTCAAGAGTTTAAAGCAAGATACAAATGAAAGTCTATGGAATGACAGGAAATTCAAAAGTATGACTTGATATAGTAGAATTAGAAAGAGTTTATAAATATCAACTATTAAATAATATTGTGACTTATTATTAATTAGTTTCCTTTGAATCTGTTATATGACTCAAGACACTCATTTAAATTGAACTTTTTGTATAATGGCAGCTGAAGAAGACATACTGATAGTTGGCTTTTTGGGAAGCTGAATTAAATATATTTTACCAAATTGAAAAGACAACAATAAATAATCCACATATTTGTAAGAGATGAAATGGAAGGGCTATGAAAACTTCAGATGCATATCTGAAAATACAATACATAAAGAAAGATGTATTGTTTACACAGCCTAAACAAAGTCACCTTGTTTAGCTATTAATTCCTATGAGCAAATTATTACTATGTGTTACCTTAGCAACATTAGTTTTTAGTTTTTGTTTTTGTTTTTGTTTTGAATTGATAAGTGAAATTAGCACACCGAAATTTGGCTTAATAAGTCATTCATGCTGAACTAATGAATGAATTGAATTTTGTCTACATCTTTGCCTGCAAAGAAAGCAAAACAAAACAAAACAAAAATTAGAACAACAGAAAAACAACAACAAAAATAGCTACCTTGCAACCTGGATCAAATATCCTCTTTATTTTACTATTCTCAGCAGGGTTAGAATTGCACTGAGCCAAGACGTAGAAGTACGGAGCTGCAGTGTTTGTCTTTTAAGGTTCAATGAAAATCCTGTAAGATTTTGACCTTTCCCACAGAAAGTATGTGTTTGGGGCTGTCCAGTGTTTGCTATGTGTTCTTCAGGATCCTATTATAAATGGTTGAGTAAATCCCCAAGCCTTCAGCTTTATGACATACAAAAAAAATCATTTTCAGAATAATAAATAATTCCCAAGGTAAACATGAAAACACACACACATTTGAGCAAACTCGTCAAAAAAAAAAAAAAAGGTTGGATTTAAATGATGTTTTTTAAATCTAAATAACTCAAACGTTTCTCCTGATGATATTATTAGTCAAGTACAAATGCAAACGTGTTATTTTCTGTGAGCATTAAAAGTGATGAAACAACACTGGAAACTGAATTTTCTTTTTTTTTTCCATTTTTAGTAACTTAAATCATTAGATTTTTGGACGGACTATTACTATGAATATTAAATGATAAATAATAAAGAGAATTCATGGTTGTTGATCTTACAGCCAGTCAAACATAGTGGGGAAAGCAGGGGATTTGGAGTCAGAAAGACCTAGACTCTGAAATGAGCTCAGTTATCAGAAGGATGAGTTCCACCAGTATACCTAACTTTTGTGAGACTCAGGATTTCCATATGTAAAATATTTATAATAATCCCTACCTCATAAAGTTTTCAAAAAAACACGTATTTAAGCACCTAGCACAAGATAGGGACTTAAAAACTGGTATTTATTTCAATATTAAAATAAAGATAAAAATTAAACTCTGCAATATGTATTATTCTGTTGTAAACACTTTTTACTTATTATTCACAATATTGTTTTCATGCCTTTATAGTTGTTTTTGTTTTAATGTAATTTATTTTTATTTACATACTTTGGTAACTAACAAATATAGCAGTGCTCAGACCATTTGCCAATGAATACCTAATGGCCAAATAGTTGTCAGTTTTCAATGCTCATCTAAAGGTTCTTTATAGCCATTAGCACTTGTGATTTTTTTTCTTTTTCTTCTTAAATTTGTCTCCTCTTTTGAACTACATGTCAGATTGTATTTTCAAAGATCATTGCAACAACAGCGCTCATCCTTCATGCTTTTTTTATGTTATGACTTTATATTTGTTCCATGGAGAGTTGGTGTCTATGTCCCTACCCTTGAACTGGAGAGGGCTGTTGTGATTGTTTTGACCAGTAGAGTATAGCAGTAGTATGCTCTGTGATTTATAAGGTGATATAGCTTCCACTTTGCTCTATGGAATAAGTGATCTTAAGCTATCAGCCAAGATTTATGCCACGACTTACCTAGAACTGCCATGCTATGCAGAAGCTCAGACTAGCCCAGGTGGACAAATTATGTGGGGAGAACAGGGGGATTATTGAAAAGAGAGATTCAGCTGGCCCCAGCTACTTCAGCTCCCCGCTCGGCCAGCTCCAACTGCTATCTGACTGCAGCTTCATGAGACATGGTAAACCAGAACCACTAGCTCTTACTGTCCCGAATTCCTGAGCCACAGACACTAAAGAAAGTAATTTTGTTGCTTTAAGCCACTAATTTTGGAATGATTTCTTATGCAGATATGTGTAACCAGAGCAGACTATTTGCTGTTAAGACTTCTTGGTCTCCCTCTGTGTCTCTGGCATTCCTTCTCCATCATAATCACAGGTCCCTTTCTTCTTGCTGCTCTTTAAACATGGATTCCCGGGGCACCTGGGCAGCACAGTTGGTTAAGTGTCCAACTCTTGGTTTAGGCTCAGGTCATGATCTCAGGGTCTTGAGATGCAGCCTGCTTTGAGCTCTATACTCAGCACAGCCTCCACATGAGACTCTCTCCCTCTCCCTCATCCCTTCTCCCCTGCCCCATGCACTCTCTTTTTCTCTCTCTATAAATAAATAAATATATCCTTATTTTTTTAAACTACTTTATTTATTTAAGAGAGAGCCCAAGAAGAGGGAGCAGCAGGCAGAGAGAGAGAGAGAACCAGGCTCCCCAGCAAGCGGGGAGCCACAAATGGGGCTCAATCCCAGAACACTAGGATCATGACCTGAGCCGAAGGCAGAGGCTTAACCAACTGAGCCACCCAGGTGCTCCGATAAATATATCTTTAAAAAAAAAATTTGGATTCCCATAATGGTTTTAGCCACAGCATTCATCTTTCTGCTTTCCATATTCTCTTCTGCAGATATTTTGTTTGCTGCCATGACTGCAAATGTTACCTAAATTTTATTGAGTGAAACAAAAAGAGAAAGTAGACAGAAAAATATTTGAATAAATCATGGCAGAAATTTTAAAATAAAATATAATATATATAATAAAATATATAAAATAATAATAAAACTATTAGCCTACAGATCCATGAAGCTTAATAACATGAAACATGAAGCAAAGAAACATGAATAAAACTCTACCAAAGCATATCAAAATAAAATCTTAAAAGTCAGAGACAATAGACCCTTTAGGTACAGAGGGACAAAAAGAAGCATGATAACAGATTTCCCATTGGAAACAATGAAAATGAGAGGTAGAACACCATCTTTAAAGTATGGAAAGAAAATAACCTGTCAATCTAGATTCTTCCCTGTGTTTCAGAACTGATAGTAGATTAAGATTTTGTTTTAAAAAATTAGAAATCTGAAAGAATTGAGCACTTAGAAGACCTGTACTGCAAGAAATGTTAAAGGAAGTTCTTCAGAAGGGTCATGAGATTGAGCCCTGGGTGGGACTCCAAACTCCACACAATCTACTTGTCTTCTCCCTCTGCTGCCCTCCCTGTTCTCTCTCTCTCAAATAAATAAATAAAATCTTTAATAAAATTTTAAAAAAGAAGTCCTTCAGGCTAACTAAAATTATTTCAGATGGAAATCTGCATCCACAAAGGATAGAAGTACACACCTGTAATTATGTGACTAACTATAAAATAATATTTTCTTATTTTTCAAATCTCTTTGAAAGGTAATTTTGTAAAGCATAAATTATAACAATATATTGTGGGATTTATAGCGTATTTGAGGTAAAAGTTGTGACAACTGGAATGCAAAGCCTTGAAGTTTTCCCAGTATACTACATAGTTCTTACAGTATATGTGAAGTAGTGCAGTATCACATGAGGACAGAGTGTGACAGATTTAAGACATACTATAAACTCTAAAGCAAGCTAAGATGGCTATGATAATAACTGCCAAAGTATATTTAAAAGAAAAATATATATAATTATATAATCAGACTTAAGGAGGTCATTTCATAATGATAAAGGGACTTTTTCAATGAAATCTAAAAATCATGAATGTTTACAGGTCAATAACAGAGACTCAAAATACGTGAGGAAAAAGCTAATAGAACTGAAAGGAGACAAATATTAATCCACAAATATAGTCCAAGATTTCAACATTTATCTCTTTTTTTTTTAGATTTTATTTATTTATTTATTTATTTGAGAGAGAATGAGTGAGAGAGAGCAGAGAGGGGAGAAGGTCAGAGGGAGAAGCAGACTCCCCAAGGAGCTGGGGGCCCGATGCGGGACTCAATCCTGGAAGTCCGGGATCATGACCTGAGCCAAAGGCAGTCGCTCAACCAACTGAGCCACCCAGGCGCCCCAACATTTATCTCTTAATAGTGTAAAGAACATTAGTAATCATACAGAAGACTTGAACACCACCATTAAACACTTTATGTAATTGAAATTAAGTAAGTAAATAAACAAATAAATAAAAACTCAAGTAACATAATCTTAAAAACAAAACACTTTATCTAATTGATATTTATGTAATATACCTACCAGCAACAGCCCAAGATACAAATTATTTCTAGGCATATATGGAGCATTTATCATGACAGACCATTTATTATCCATAAGAATTCTTAATAAATTTAAAAACATCCAAGTCAAAGAAGTGTGTTCTCAAAGTCCTATTAAGGGGATTCTAAGTTCAGTCAAATTAAATTAGATACAAGAATCAGAAAGATACTTGAAAAATCTCAAAATATTTGAAACCTAAATAACATACTTCAGAAATAAATAATAATCATCAGAAATAAATAATAATCATCTGTGAAAAAAGAAGCCTACAACTAACAGCATATGTATTATGAGAGACTGATTACTTCATTACTAAGATCAAGAACAAGGCAGATTTGTCTGTTCTCAACATGCCTAATCCATGTCATACAAGAAGTTCTGGACAGTGCAGTCTGGAGCGACACAGAAGACTGAAGAGCACAAGAAATGGTAACTGCATTAGGCAAGGTGAAAAACAATCCAGTTTGGACAGAATTAAAACTCTACATCTGCACATGACATTTCTATGTAGAAAGTCCTATGGAATCTGTAAAAAGCCACTAAACTAGTGTGTGTGTTTAGCAAGGTTGTGGGATACAAGAGTCCCCTCTATAATCAAGTGTATTTTGTATGCTCACAACAAAAGACAAGGAAATGAAAAATTTGAAACAATATTATGTAAAATAGCTGAAAATATGAAATAATTAAAGATAACCTCACAAAACATGTTAAATATTTGTACCTTGAAAAACAAAAATTGTCACTGAGAGAAATTTAAGAGAACTGAGTAGATGGAGAGATGTATAATGTTCATGATTCAGAAGTCACAATATTGTTCAAATGTCAGTTCTTGCTGAATTTATCTATAGATACAGTATAATCCTAATCAAAGTCTCAGCAGGATTTTTTAAAAGAAATTGAAAAGCTGTTTCTAAAATGTATTTGGAAATGCAAAGGGCCTAGAATAAACAAGCTATTTTGAGAAGAGTAAAGTTGGATGACTTATACTGTCAGACTTCAAGCCTCATTATAAAGCTAAGGTGATCAAGAGGAATATGGTATTGTCATCAAAATAGATCATTGGAACAGAATATATGGTCCAGAGTACACCCAAAACTGTATGGTCAATATTTTTTTAAACATGTGTGGGCAAATCAATGGAGAAGGGTTTGCCTTTTCAATAAATGATGTTGGAATAATTGATACCCATATGCAAAAAATACTAAAAACACAAAACTTCAACCTATACCTCATACTGTATAAAAAATTGTTTAAAAATGGATCATAGCCCTAAAAATAAAATCTGAAACTATAAAAATTCTAGAAGGAAACATGGGGGAAAATCTATATGAAGTTAAATTTGGGAAACATTCTTTGATGACACTAATTATATGAAGCAAACACACAAAAAATACATGAAGCAAACACACAAAAATAATAAATGTGACCTTATTAAAACTTCTGTCCATGAAAAGATAATGTTAAGAGAATGAGAATACAACCTACAGAGTGAAGGAAAATATTTGCCAGTTGTATAGTCATAAGTAACTTGTATCCAGAATAAAAAATCTCTTAAAATTCAAGAATTAAAGAAAAAAAGGAAACATAGGCCAGAGATTTGAACAGATTCTTTACCAAAGAGGATAAAAAAAATGGAAAATAAGCGCCTGAATCAGGTGTTAGGAAAATGCCACTTAAAGCCACAATGAGATACCATAACACATGGCTGAAATTTAAAAAAAATACAAAACAAAAAATAAACAACAAAACCACCAAGTGTTGGCAAGGATGTCAAGGAACTGAGACTCTCATACACTTCTGATGAGACTATAACATGTTACAACTATTTCAGAAAACAATTTATTAGTTTCTTTAAAAGTTAAGATTACAGGGGCGCCTGGGTGGCTCAGTCAGCTAAACATCTGACTCTTGAGTTTGGCTCAGGATATGAGATGGAGCCTTGATAAGAATTCTCCTTCTCTCTCCCTCTCCCTTTGCCCCTCCCCACCTGCTCATGTGTTCTGTCTCTTTCTCTCTCTCAAAAAAAAAAAAAGTAATAACAATAAGTTAAATGCACACCTGTTTTAACAGAATTGTTCCACTCCTAGATATTTACGCAAGAGAAATGAAAGTCGATGTCAGTACAAAGAATTGTATATGAATGTTCATAGCATTTTATTTGAAATAGCCAAATATGGAAAATGACCAAAAAGTTCATCAACAAATTAATGGACTAATTATGATGTATCCACACAATAGAATACTATTCAGCAATAAAAAGAATGAATGATTGATACATAATAACATAGATAAATCCCAAATAATTAACCTGAGTGAAATAAGCCAGGCAAACAAAAATGAATACATATTATATGATTTCATTATTCCAGAAAATGCAAATAAATCTATGACAGAAAGCAGCCTAGTGGTTGCCTAGAGACATGGATGTAGAAGGATTACAGAAGACCACAAGTAAATTTTGTGGGGTGATGGATATGTTCGTTTTCTTGATTATGATAATGATTTCACACTTGCATGCATACACCAAAAATCAAATGGTTCACTTTAAATATGAGCTGTATTTTATGTCAGTTATACCTCAGCAAATCATTTTTAAAACTAAAGCAAATAAAATCTTGGAGAATCACATTCTTATATGACACTGAACTAACTCTGACTTTTTAAAGATTTTATTTATTTGACAGACAGAAATCACAAGTAGGCAGAGAGGCAGGCAGAGAGGGGTGGGGAAGCAGGCTCCCCGCTGAGCAGAGCTCAGCTGGGCTGGATCCCAGGACCCTGAGATCATGACCTGAGCTGAAGGCAGAGGCTTTAACCCACTGAGTCACCCAGGCACCCCTTTCTCTGTGACTTTTTAGCCGTTTAATTTCTGTATCCCTCAGTTTCCTTTGTAAATTGGGGTAATTATAGTGTCAATTACATAACTCATTGTTTTGGAGGTGTTTTACTATTTGTTAAATGAGCTAATCTCTTTGAACCTTTTAGGGTGCCTGGAACATAAGAATTAGTTACTAGCTATGCTTAATATATCAGAAGAGGCAACAGGTTCCTCACTGGCGCTGTCTTTCCTAATTAAAGGAAGTCTGTTACCTTCTCCAATGCCAAAAAACAAAGGAATGCAGTCTTGGACTTCCACAATTTGTATCTATCATAGTTACATTCTTGAGATTTAAAAATTTATTTAGAATTACAATATTATTTAGATTTCACCTCAAAAGAATAGCATGCTAAAGACAAACTTTTCTAATCCTTTTAAATACAATTTTCATATTTTCTGGCTTTCTATCTAGATTCTGTGCTAGCCTAGTACATTTCACCTCAACAGAATGCATCCTCTATATCCCTGCACATAATAGATCCAGCGTTTTGTTCCAATGCTGGTTATTACTCAGCAATTCCATTTTTTTTAAAGAATCTTTCATTCTGGAATGCCTTCTACTCCTAACCATCGCCTAAGTACCATAAGCTAAGTTTATAAACATAAATTTCCATGGAGGGAGTACTTCTTATGAAACAGAAAAGACCTCCAAAGAACTGGAGACATGTTTCATCCCATTGGCAATAACCCATACACATCCCTTTATTAACGATATCACTGGGCTGAGATGCCATAACCGAGAGACCGAACTAAGTATGCTGGGTTTTTTATTTAGTCAGACTGGAAGCAGCTGCATTTCTGTTTGAATTGCTCCCTGAGCTCTCCTGCAAATATATAAAAGGATGTTATAAATAAGTTAGGAGTTGATGATTCTCATTTGTCAGTGAGGGCAGCCTAAGTGAAAGCTGCAGCAGGCAAGAATGGAGGCAAAATACTCGGAAATCCTTCATCACGGTGGAGTGAGTTAATCATCCCGAGGATATTCTCAGGGAACCTGAGGAAATATTTAAGGCCAAGAATCATATCTTTTCTTTGGGAGAGATGGAAAGAAGGAGATATATCTTTTCCAAGATTAGGTGCAAGATTTTATACCACGAATCTCCAGTATTCCTAAATCGATTTTAACATGAGCTGACACTTCAAGCCTACAAGTATGTCTCTCCGGGAGTGTGCGTGTGTGTGCCCATGTGAGGCTGTGTTTTCTATAAGGGGAGGAGAGAATACGCACAGCACACAAGGCTTTTACCGTCTAGCCCTTTCTCACCATTCTCCCAGAACGTGGTCCAATCTTCCCACAGCCTGCACCCCTCGGGAAGCCCCTCAGTTTTAGCAAAACCAGCCACAGGCTGTTTTCCTGAACGTGAACCTTAACATCCCTCTTGTTGTCATGTGTGTGAATTCGTGTTCTTTCTTTTTGAATTTCCATTCTTTCTGTAATTATCAGTTCCAGTGTTGCATTAGTTGAAACATCTCCAGTCTTCTCCGTGGGCTGAAATGGGAACTTCCTCCCCTTTGTTCCCACTTCTGCTGTGGCCAGCTGTTCATCAAAATCCCTGAGCTTGGCTCTCTCCAGAGGGAGCTTTTGAAGACGCAGGTCACATTTGCTTTTCCTTTGTATCACTGGTGCTATGCCAGTTTTTGGCGTTGCAGTTGGTATTCTTTAAAAGCTTATGGATGAATGACTAGATAAATAAGTGAACAACCTGGGACCTGAAGAGGCAGAAAACAAGAACAATCCTCTCGGGGGTTTTAATGATCTGGCGCTGGCCCTGGTGACACCGTGCTAGTGTCTGGCAGCTGCCGCAGCCCTTGCCGCCAGGATTCCTTGTGTCCCTGGGCCCATCCTGAATTAGTGGGGAGTATGGGTGGGTAATCATTGGAAAATGCTAAAAAGAAATACTTGATGCAAGAAAGAATCAGCAGCAGGGACTGAGGAATAAGATGATCCAATGGTCAAAGAGACATTAAAACCAGATAGATGAAATGAGACAGTGAAAAATCCAAGGGGAAAAATGTAAGATTTCAAGGAAAAAGACTGCAACGAAGACAAAGATTTCGATATTTTGGAAAAGCCAAGGGACAAAATACATAATGTAATTTACCAAGTTTCAATTATTTTTAAGGAAAATAAACTATTGCTTAAAACCTTGATGAAATTTACAATAGAATTGATCCACCCAGGGTAAAAAAGAAAGAAAGAAAGAAGGAAGGAAGGAAGGAAAGAAAGAAAGAAAGAAAGAAAGAGCCTTTTTTTGCAGTAATATTTCAGAAAATGGCCCAAGTTATTTTGAAAAATAAGTTTCTCTGAAAATATATGAACATCATAGAATTGTTCTCATTTGGTATGTGTGCTCACATCTTCCCATTATCTATTGCTATATAACAAACTATCCCAAATTTCCATAATTCAGTGATTTACAAAACAATTGGCAATTGTTTTTATCATTATTTCTTACGGAATTTGCGCTCAGGCTGTTCTCACTAGGTCTTTAATGTGGTTTCTGTCCTGGAGGTGGGCTGGGTCTGCAGTCTTCCAAGGCACACTCACTCAAGTCTAGCACAGGGGCCAGGAAGGATCAAATAGCTGAGGGCTGGAACAACCCGGGCCCTCCTGCCTCTCGGTTTTCCTCTGTGGCATTTCCATATGGCTTCTCCAGCTCAGTGGCTTCAGGTGATACTTCGACATAGTGTCTCAGAGCTCCAAGGTTGTGCATCCTGAAAGAGGTGGAGCACATTCCCTTTATGACTTCCCAAATCGTGTGCTGTCACCTACATGTCTCTTTATCCAGACCATCACAAAGACTCCCCCAGGTTCAGAGGGGAGTAACATTGAACCTATTGATGTGTGGACATTTTAAACCGCCATACACATTTTCAAGTACAGATTTAAACACACACACACACACACACACACACACACAGTTCCTTACAAGGTTTCAATTGCTTGGGTGTCATGAATTTTCAGTGTGACTTAGATATGCTTTTAGAACTGCTCATGTCTTGCTAATATGCATGACCTCCATAGACATTTAAATGGAACTTTATCGAGTGAAAATGGCAATAAATTAGAATGAGATAATAACTTCTTCACTGCCTATTTTTAGAGAGACTAATTCCTGGAGAGATTTTATAAAGTGCGTATGATTGCAGTGGGACTGAGACACTCATTCTGAGAGTCTATCACAGGCAAAGGTTGCTTGGGAAACAGAAACTGCCAACTGGTTTGCATCCAGGGGCTTGTTTGACGGGATAACTGATTTTCCCTGGTCCCTGTTTTCTCTTTACTCACTGCAATATCCCTGGCCAGATTCCCACATGTAGATTTTCTATTTATGCCTTATTTTTGGCTCTCTTCAGAAAAATGACTGAAGCTGCTATCATGTCCCTGCAAATCAAAATAAAATCCTGAAAGCTAAAGAGGTCACCAGGATTACTTTATTTTAAAACATTTTTAGGGGCGCCTGGGTGGCTCAGTGGGTTAAAGCCTCTGCCTTCGGCTCAGGTCATGATCCCAGGGTCCTGGAATCCAGCCCGGCATCCGGCTCTCTGCTGGGCAGGGAGCCTGCTTCCTCCTCTCTCTCTGCCTGCCTCTCTGCCTACTTGTGATCTCTGTCAAATAAATAAATAAAATCTTTAAAAATAAATTAAAAAAATAAAACATTTTTAAAAAATACTCACTATTCATTGATTCCACTACAGATGCCCAATGATGGTGTTCTTAACTTTTTTTTCTATTACTGTCCAGTGAGTTCTCACCCCACAGGAAGTTTAACACCAGAGACACACTATATATCTGCATTGCATGTATAGCTGTGTTTTATGCATAAAAACAGTATTTTTTCATGCCTCAAGACCTAATTTTTCCTCTTTGAGATTGATGTCATCTCTGTTGAAATGCATGCCCTATAGGTATATATTTAATCTAGTGATTTAGTTCATTAAGATAGCAAATCAGAGGTACCACTGCCATCTGAGAAATGCATGTTTAAATATTGACATTTTCAAAGTATTTGTGTTTAATACACCTATTTAATTGTGCTCATGTGTCTAAATATTTATGCATAATGCCTATGCATATTCCTACTGGCAACCAAAAAATAAATAAATAAACCCAAGAGGATAAGAGGTTGATTTATGAAGTTCAGATGCTGAAATACAGCCATGAATGTTGGAATCAATGTTCAGAAAAAGAATCTTGAGAAATATGGGAAATAAAAGCCATTAGAACATACAAACTTCTGTAAACCTCCATTTTAGCCTGAATAAGTGACCTTTGTGAACAGTAAAGGACAAAAAGGAGATCCAGTAGGTGTTGCAACTTTGTACATGTCTTGAACATTGAAACAGTGTATTCACCTCCATGCTTCAGATTTTCACTCTATCCCCATGCACATGCATCTCTATGAAAAATGGCCACTTGGAAGCCACAAAGTCTATAGTCATGTGGAGCTGCGTTCCACATCAGAGGGTCAAAGAGGTTCCAAGTCAGAATGTTTATGATGTATAATTAGCAAAGAAGGAGAGTTTCATCTAGGCTTTCCCTCTTATCCTAAGAACGTGCTGGCATGTGCCAACCATGCATGATATGTCTTCTGTCCCATTACTAGGGTGTTCAGATGTGTGATTATCATAGATCCTCGGTGTATAAATGTGTGCATGTCCAATCTTAGATTGTAGTGAACATTTTTGGAGGGCTCTATTTAAAATTCTAAGGTTTAAGTGAGCCTTATGCGAAGAAAGACATTTGGGTTAAAATAACACCAAAATAAACTGACTAGGCTTCTGGTCTCTATGGCCACCATTAGAAGAGTCATATGTTCACCTGGGGGAAACATGGCATTATCTGCCCAGATTGGACTTCATTGTCATGCCTTCCGAAGGACCTTTCCTGAACCCTTTCTTTCTCACTGCAGTAACCAACCACTCCCTTCTCTATGTCTCAAATGCCCTATTGTGCTCTGTGTATGCAGCTACCATTGGAACTACTTTTCTTGTAGGTTTGCCTTCCTGGCACCCACCTGTATGCTAATGAATTTGGGAGCTCCTAAATAGTCAGGGCATCTCAGTTGTCTTTGTATCCCTAGTTGGCAGCAGAGTGATGCACCTGTACAGTATTTCTGAAAAAAAGAAAGGCATGCTGTCAGGTTATTCTAATTTAGTTTAACAGATTTCCCTTGGAGTAAACCTAGTATGGGCCATGTCAGCTCCTACCCCTGACCATTCTCACTCAGAAGACACGGGCCCAGGGCGCCTGGGTGGCTCAGTGGGTTAAAGCCTCTGCCTTCGGCTCAGGTCATGATCCTGGGGTCCTGGGATTGAGCCCCGCATCGGGCTCTCTACTCGGCAGGGAGCCTGCTTCCCTTCCTCTCTCTCTGCCTGCCTCTCTGCCTAATTGTGATCTCTGTCTGTCAAATAAATAAATAAAATCTTAAAAAAAAAAGAAGACGACACGGGCCCTTAAAATTAGGTGGTAGCAGTATTAGTCTGGGCTGGGCCACTTTTCCTTGCTTGTTAGAACAAAAGCACATTACGTGCCATAACTCCACTCTCCTCATCTTCCTCATGAAGAAAACTCTGGAGAAAAGAAAGCCGATAGAATGTCTGTCAAAGGGGAGAGGATTTGTATTCAGTTAAGTCCCCGTTGTATTTTTAAGGCTGCGTTAATCCCTTTGGAGGGGCAGTCCTCCTCGGCTTACAGGACAGAACTTGTCTCGTTTTCTATCACCAGCCCTATGACTTCATATAGAATTCCAGAATTCTGATAAACTGTCATGTGGAAAAATGATAAAGTGATTTATGCTCAATTTTGCTAGAAGGGAGAAATGCAAGGGCTGTCAGTCTGGGTCTTGAGAACAAATGAGTTACACTTCATGAGGCAGCTCAATAAGGCTATCATTTCCCATCAGCTCCCATCACTGACAGCCAAGATTTACTAACTGCAGAATGGGAAGGGGGCTGAGATTTGGTGCCAGGTGAATTGGCACTATTATTCCATCAACCAGGCTCATGTAGACAAGAGGCTACCATGAATATTTGATGGTAGCAGTTTCCCAGAAACGCTAGTGAAACGCAGCATTACTTTTCTCCCATTTGCTGGGAGCCTCTTCGTTCTATCCCCATATTTGCACATCTCTATGAAAAATGACCACTTGTAAGACACAAAGGCATTTGGGATTGTTTGTTTTTGCTGCCCCGGCTAGTGGCGTTCCTCTTGGCAGTCTGTGCATGCAGTACACTAGTTCCTTGTCCTCCCCCCTCATAGGATGAAGTGAAAAATCCGTCTACTGAGACCCCATATACATTACATCTGTCATTATCCATCTGACACAGTGGCGGTGAGCAGACAGCCTTCAAGCCCCTATGTGCTCGGAGAAAACAGACTTTGATCTATGGCATTTGCTGTGTTCTCCACGAAAACAAAAGGTGGAGGTGGGGGTGGGTTTAGATTAGGCCTAAAAATAGTTCTGTTGATTCTCTTTGAAGTAGAAATACACAACTTTGTAAATTCTACACTATTATAAGACTCTTTTACTTGAGACATTTATTTTCAGTGGGCGGGAGGCATACCTCAGTATATTTCACATGGGTCCGGTTATTTTTAGAAGAAAAAACATTTCACCATTGCCCTCAGGAGCTAGGGAAATGTGTTTCTAAAATCTCTAGGGGGAAGTTTAGTGTTTACTTAAAGTCATCTCTAGATGATTTCAAATGAGCTTTTTCTATTTCATCATTTCCCCAGTTGTAATCAATGTGCTAGTTCAAAAAGATAATAATTGGTGTTTTGTGAGCATGTGGGAAAATGAGGGCATACAAAAAGAAATTTTCAAACTACTGGACATTTTGCTTGCCTTTCTGCAGGTACTACATAGGCAGATTGCTTCATCGAATTATGAAACTAACTTCTCTTAAATTGTCCAAACATTCAGTCTAGTGGAATATTGAACAAAAATATGGCTATGATGCTGGTTGCTAAACACCAGTCATTCTGGCACCGAGTCCCTTGATCTTTTAGCCGTGTAGGTTTGAGGCTGCCTGAGCCACATGTAGATGGGGGGCAGTGTTGAGAGTCTGTGAGGTAGAACGTGGCATCAATATACAAAGGGTGGGCAGAAAATTTGAAGCTAAGGAAATAAAAATTTGGGCATTTAACTTTTTTGTTCAGTCAGTCAGCAAATATTCCATACAGGCATTGTTCTTGCTACTCTGAATAGAATTTTGAGTTCTCTTTAGCTTATAAATTCATAGGGAGAGACAGAAATAAGAACAAAGTATCGAAAAGGTTGAGAAAGTTATAAGTATTTTGAGGGAACTAATCAGAGGGAGGTAAAAAAGAGTGACTATTTATTTTCATGTGAGTCAAGGGCATTTCCCTGAGGCAATAACTTTTAAACTGAAATCCAAATGACTGGAAGGAATATGGTATCTAAAGGTCTCAAGGAAGATCATTCCCAGAGGAGAAAATGCCTAGTACAGTGAGCCCTAAAATAGGAACTGATTATCATGTTTGAGAAATCAAAAGAAAGCCAAGGGTCAGACTATAGAGGTCTTGGTAAGCCATTAAGTCTTTCAACAACAAAAACGCTCAAGTTCTCTTTCTATGCCCAGGGACTCAGATATACTTAATAAAGTTCTTTTAAAGGAGGAAAAGGAATTTTCTGTTGAGTATTTTCAACCAGCATTATAGCTGATGTTAAATTAGTGTTTATTGTGGCTATACGTGGTTCTAAGTGTTTTGTATATATTAAATCTTTTAATCCTCACCATAGCCCTATGATACCAGTATTTTTATTGATCCTCTTACTGTACCAGAGGAAATAGAATCACATTACATGCAATTCCCACAGACTCGTAGCAGGTGGCTGAACTTGAGATCTGACCCACGTGCTTTGGCTCCCGGGTCCATGTTCTTACTGGGAGACTTCGCACAGACTTAAAAGAAGTCTTTCCTGGATATTTTTTCTGAACTGCATATAAACATACAACTTATGCCACTGTGATCAGATAGTACCAAAGTGTCATGTTTTCCTGAAAAGCTTCTTCTTAGCCTTAATGAACCTTTAGATTCAAAAGTTTCTAAGCCAAACATTCTTTAGTCCAAAAAGATACAGTATCCTTTGGTTCTTGGAAATGTAGTCTTCAGAAATAAGAATTCTGAGAAAAATTACTAGATTAAAAGTATTTTCTTTATAATTCTTAAATTCAAAACTCCCAATGTAAAATTCTCTGTGAAAGAAATATTGCTTTCATGGCTTTTTAAACTTAAGCTAACCACAATATCAAGTCAAATGATAGGCACTAAACACTAAACAAGCCAATCTTTATTTAATCTGTATTTTTGTCTTTTCTGTGTTATCATCAACTAAAGTATTTTATGCCTTACATGCTTCCAGTTGGTGTATTGAAGGAAATGATATGTTGAGTGCTGTGTGGATTTATTGCCTATATACTTTCATTCCATGACAAAATTTCATTTATTAAAAAAACCCTCTACAGTATCAATTTTTCCTTCCCATAAGATTAGTTTAGGTACTTTTCTTAGCCCCTTCTTCCAAAACTCAAGGAAAAAACACCAGAAATTAGGATTTTTCCAATTAGATAGTCTACAAAATCACAAATGCATATTTTTCTACCATTACAATATCACAAAAACAGTAGTTTTTACTCATTAAGTTTATTGTTGATCTAATTCATAATAGTCAACAGGCAGAAATAAAAATATTTTCACATTTATGTCCATTTATATAAACATATGACTGCTTTTGAGAAACATAGAAACATAGCTGAGTAAAACTTTCATCCCCAGCATTGGAATTCAGGAAGAATGCAATTTCCCCTGGTGCCTCATTCTCCCACAGTCCACTCCCATGTTCTCTCAGGGCATTTCCAGAACCCACATCTCTCACTTCCACTGCTGCCACCTTATCTCCTACCTGGCATCTCATTGGCCCTGTTTCTGCTCCCAGAGCAACGCCAGAATTATCCTCATCATGTCACCCCTCTGCTAAACTCTTCAAGTGGCTTCCATCTCTCTCTCAAGGGAAGGTCTACAATGGCTGTGATGTCTCCATGATCTGAGACGGCTCCCCAGCCCATTTGCTACATCACCTTATTCTCTTCCTTCTCATTCTGCTTTAGCCACAGTGGCCTCCAACACTCCAGGTACAGTACAGGGCTTTTCCATGTACTGTTTCATCTCCTTGAGATGCCCTTCCTTTAGGAAATATGTGTGACTGACTCTCTAAATCAGGTAACTTTCCAGTGAATCTTATCCTAACCGTGATTTCAAAATGGCAGCCTCACACTCTTGCACTCCCAATCTAGGTAGCTGTATTGTTTTGTTTTATTCTTTGGTTGTTGGTTTTCTGTAACATTTAATACATTCTGTCATACCCTATGATACCATATTACTTATATACTATATGATATATTAAGGTTGCTTGCTACCTTAGAATACGAAATCCAAAAGGCCAGGGAATTTTTAATGTTAATAAGAGCCTCCAATGGCCTCAGGCTTAGTACAGAATCAGTGTTCAATGAATATTTGTTGAATGCACAGATCTTTCCCTTTTCTTTTAGAACATTCTTCAGTTTTATCAAGCATATGATTATGAGTTATAACCTCATATATTTTGCCAGTTAATTGATCACAAGCCATTCTTTCTTGTGATGGTAATTTCCTGGTCTTACTATTCATTCTCCCCTTCCCTTCCCTCCTCCTTGTGCTCCTCTCCTCCCCCTCCCTAACTTTCTCTTTTCCTTTCCTACTCCTCTTTCTTTTGTCTCCTCCTTTTCTCTGTCTCATTCAATAATATGGAAAAAGAGTTAAGAGCTGTGAATATGCAAAGATGAGTCAAAAACTGTGCTGCTTCTCATAGAGCTCAGTCACATCTTAGGAACTTAAAACTTAGCAGTGCATTGGGTTATGTGCATTGGACAAGGTGTGTGCCTCATGCAGAATTGGCGGGGGGTTGGGGGGAGTTAGAAAAGTGGCCTGATGTACTGAGCTTTGAACTGGGTTTTAGACAAGGAATACTTATTTCCCCAATCGTTTAAGGATATGGTAGCTGAATTATAAAGATTATTTGCTGATCTTTAGGTTTTCTTTCTTAACCATAATTACTGGTCCAAAGCAAAGTTATGATTTTCTCAGTAGTTATTATTTCTATCATTTTAACTTGCAGCCCATCAGATCTGGAAATATAAGGGCATGGTATGTATGGCAAGAAGGTCCACTGGCATCACATCTAATGAATACAGCCAGGCTTCCTATATGATTATCCAGTGAGTGAAAATTTTACAGAAATATCTTTCCATACACATTAGTTGTCATTATTTATATCATTATTATAAAATGTGAGACAATTCAAAGTTTTAGATAGGAAGAAAAAATAGAACTTGCTAATCAGAATGGAGCTGCAATAATTGTTTTTGAAATCTCCAGAATTTTATTTTTAATTTATTTGATTCCATAATTTGTTCCCTCCCCCGCCAAATACTTTGCTTCATAAGCCCTATACCCACTCAGCTTTCGAAAAGAAGGAACAGACTATTTGTACCAATACTGTTTTCTACCATGTGAAAGATAAAATGTCACTCTAGCTAATTCAGGATTCTTATATTATCAATTACTCTTTTTCTCTTTTGTAAATTCAACCTCCAGCATCGAATTCAGTTCTCCCTATTGTCTCTTAAATGTGCTTTATTCTCTTCAGAGAGAGAGACACTCAGAGAAAATATGGACTGTTTGTGTCCTCCTACAATTCACATGTTGAAGCCCTAAACCCCCATGTGATGCTACTTGGATGGCCTTTGGGAGATGATTAGATTTACATGACGTCATGAAGGTGGAGCCTCCATGATAGAATCGGTGTCTTTAAAAGAAGAGAGACCAGAGCACTTGTTCTCTCTGCTGTGGGATGGCACAGCAAGAAGACAGTTGTCCAGAAGCCGGAAAGAATATTCTCACCAGGAACCAAATGGACTTGTACCTAGATCTTGGACTTCCCAGCCTTCAGAACTGTGAGAAAAAAAAAAAAGAAATCCTACAGTTTAAGCCAGTTTAAGCCTGGAATTTTGTTATGGTGGCCTGAGCAGCTGAGTAAGAGAAGAAATTATGACAAATGATGCAGAGATGCTCCACTCTTATTTTATTTACCAGCCTCTCTCCCCTTCCTTTGACAGCTGAACCGGTGACCATCTCCTCATGCTTCCTCACTCTTTAACCTGTTCTCATTCAGCATCCAGCCCTTCCACTCCAAGAAACACATCTTGGTGATGTCACCAATGGCCTCCATGTCACTAACTAAAATTAATTTTTCAGCCCCATCTTAACTTCCTTTATCAGCAACAATCGGCACCAGTTTCCACTCTCTCCTTCTTGAATCATTTTCTTTCCTTGTCTTTTGGGACATGAGAGCCATTTGTTTTTTTCTTCAGGGAATGCTTCTTCAGTGTCTCCTTTTAATTCTATTACCCAGTTGTTAAATCTTGGAGTTAGTAGAAGCTTGGTACTAGGCTACCTTCTTTCTTTCCATACTATCATCCTATGTGAGTTCATCCATATCTGGAGCTACCTATATGGTTTCAAAACTGTATCTCTAGCATATGCTTCTTTTCTCAACCCTAGAATTATACATGAAAACATTTCACATGACACCTCTTTGCAAATGGCTAATGATATCTCCAAAGTTAAAGTGTTAAACAAACAACTCCTGATTCTCACATATAAATTTCCTCTGCAAAGAAACCTAACATGGTTTTTGCCCAGTGTTTTTTAATCTTATGAATGACACTAAACAATCACCTGAATGCTAATCCAAAAACCAGAATCACTGCTTATTCCTCATGTCCACCCTAAATCTAGGTACTATAGATTTCACCTGCTAAATATTTCTATACATCTATACATCCCCTTGTCTTTATTTCTAAAGCTTCAGTTTTCTTGCATGCTTATGAGCTTATCATCTCTCATCATTATTTCTTCATGTGTACTATAGGTACTTTGTGCTATAGGTACTTTGAAAGCAGCTCTTATAACATAGGTTTTTTTCTCTTAAATACCTCCCTCTGTACTATCTGCTTTAAAGTTCTTCTGAACTGTGGCCTGGATTCTAAACGCCTTCTTCCTTGTTTTATTTTATTTTGTTTTTAATCAAATCTATATTTTAGAAGTAAGATACATCATTCATTACTATACTATGTAGGAGAGGAGAAACTTCCTTTTACCCTCTTAAGTTCTGTGAATATACCTGAGAATTAAACTGACATAAGACAGATTAACAGGGGAATAACATACACATTTTATTTAACATTTTCACAGACCTATGGGCTTTGCATAGAAAAATTGAAGACCCGAAGAGAAGTTAGAACCAAGAGTTTATATACTTTTTAAACCATAAATAAATAAATTGATTAATTGGATTAAATAAAAATGATCAATTTGTGGAGAAGTGACAAAAGAAAGGGATTAGGGGTAATAAATTATGGGACATTGACTAGGAAATATATGGGAGAATTTATGGAAGGTAAGGATTATTTTAATAGGCTTGTTTGTAGAGGTTCATTTTGGCCTAGACTCCCAGTTTCAGGTGATAACAATGTTCTGTTTCTGGTACAGAAAAGGCACATTTCTCATGGGAAATTTTACAACATGCTTTCAGATAGGAAAGGAGAGGTCAGAGAGCTCTTCCTTCATCTGTCGTTTCTCATGTGCCTTCAGCCTAAAATAATCTGTATACCAAAATGGGATATTTTGTGGTGTCATTTTCTGAACCACTTCAACTACTACAAATGAAAAACAATTACCTATTAAAATATAACAGAATGCTTATTTTTCATAAGAATTATAAACTGCGTTCCAACATTTCCATAAAAATGTGAAAAAAGAATTTTACAGATGATGAAATAATATGGTATTTCTGCAGATTCCTGTGTTCTGTTTCTGGTTCTTCTTGTTCTCTCTACTTTTCTGGTAGGGTTCCCTAGGAAGCATGCTCTGAAGAAGGTTTGCATGCAGGAAGTTTGCTAGAGTTTGTTCTCAGGGTCAAAATCTGGAGGGCATCTGAGAAAGCATATTTGGATGGAAGGGAAACCTGAACTATGGTACAACAAAGGTCTCAGACAATCTTATAAGGACTTTGGGGGCTGGGATGAGCTTTTATTAATATCTTTAATTGGGCAAGTGGCCTAGACCTTTCATCCAAGTTGTTAGATATGGAGTATCCTCGGAGAGCAGGCATGAACTTGAGTCAGTCATCAACAATCCAAACAAGCAGCCAGACAATGAGTACTCAGTCCAGGATGGATTGGGGAATCCAAGCAGCATACCATGGCATCTACTACATACAGTACACTCTCTGCTTTAAATAAGTTATGGGAAGAACTTTTTTGGGATTCCAATGGTGTTTTTTTTCCTGGGCAAAACATGCAAGAAAGTGACTAACTGGATGAACGTATACCCCTTTTACTGTAGCTGGTCTTGAGGCCATAACTGATACTTCCACCCTCACCCTCAGATAGTACTTCTGGTAGCTGAGATGGCTTTCCAGATGAGGTGTCTCAACACCTGAATCTGTCTTTCTAGGGTCATGCCGGCTGCACTTTCCCAGTTCCCATCAAAATTAGGCAATTGAATACCGATAAATGTCCAGTTGGGTCACCTGAATTCCAAATATATTCTTCTTCGACCCATTGTGTATCATCAGTTTGACCTCTTCTAATGATAGGTATCATTTAGCCCTTCTGGGATACAGACTTCTCTCTTTTTTTATTTTATTTTATTTATTTATTTGAGAGAGAGACAGAGTGAAAGAGCATGAGAGAGGAGGTCAGAGGGAGAAGCAGACTCCCCATGGAGCTGGGAGCCCGATGCGGGACTCGATCCCAGGACTCTGGGATCATGACTTGAGGTGAAGGCAGTCACTCAACCAACTGAGCCACCCAGGCGTCCCAGACTTCTCTCTTTACTTGCTGTTTTTTAGAGCAAGGAGTCCTAAGTAACTGGGCCAAACTTAAAGCTCAAGATATACTAGGACTCTTGTTGTATCCTTTGGTATAAATCTACCCTTTGTGAGAATCAATACTTGGAAATCCTTAGAGTCCAGACTTGTGAAGTGAGAAGCACAAATTCTTCACAGATAGTACACTGGAAATGATGGTAAGTAGGCCCATTCCTGGGTTCAACTCACTAGTTCCTAGACACATGTATTCTACTTTAAAAAGACACAGTACCATGTACTAGTACTTAATTTTAGGTATATACTGTCATCCTTTCAAGGTATCATCTCTAAGGTCACCCTCAGATAGTTTTGCTTTAACAAGTTATTTTTCCTTTTGTGAAGCTGGTAGCTTCTATATGATACAGCCAATTGGATGGTTTATGCCCATTACATCTCTTTTTCTATAAAGTGAATTAGTCCAGTTTGATTTTATGCAGGATCCTATGTCAGTTAATTAACCACTTGTCCATTACCATGTATCCATCCCTTTGCCTTTATCTTTAACCTCCTTATTCCTCCCTCACCATTCAACTTTTCTCCTTCCAGATCCCTAATCAACCAGTATTTCCAACTGCTCACAAGTCAGTAAATGTTCTTACCTTACACCACTTGTATTTTCAAAGTGGACAGCCAGGTGTACTCTGGATGTTTTAATTATTGGAGAATTTCCCTTTACCACTGTATTTTTCCAGTCAACTCTGAGTAGAGCTCTAGTGTAGTCAATGCTTGTTTTTGTTTTGCACTCATAAACTGAGTTAATCTATTCAGGACCCAAGATTGGCCATTTCCTTCTTTTCAGCTGGTAATAAGGGACCTCCCATCAGGCATATGAACTGAGAGGAATTTGTGCATTAATGGTGGGCGGCATTGGGTCTGAGATATCTGCTCAAGCATCTTACTTGTAACCTCTACTCATGCCCAATCCCTGGAATACCACTTCCATTTTATAATAGATTGTTACTAGACCTACTTGAGTCTATGATTTAGTAGTCCAGATAGAATCTAGAATACGATAAGCACTTCTGACACTTTATGTCCTATATTCAGGTACCTCATTTCTACCATGTCCCAGTATCATGCCAGGGGCTCTATTTTTGGCATGGTCTTGCAGATGGCATGGCTTTGCTCCAATACCCTAAAATTCAATGTTATGGTTTTTGAGGGAGGTTGCCATAAGCTGAAACTGAGTTTTTTCACCACCAGTACTCTAATATCATAAGGTTTTCTGGGTCCTATGGTCCTAGGGAAAGGGCTACTTACACCACTGCCTGGTTCTACTCTAGGCCCCACTCAAAGTGGCAGCCTTTTATGTCATATGGTAAATGGATTTGAGTAGTATTTCCAAGTATGGAATATGTGACCTTTAGAACATGATGAGACTGGAGGGCCTGGTGGCTCAACCAGGTGAGTGTCCAACTCTTGGTTTTGGTTTGGGCTCAGATCATGTTCTAAGGGTTGTGAGAGATTGAGACCCATGTCAGTCTCAGTGGGGAGTCTGTTTGAAATTCTCTCTCTCTCCCTCTCCTTTTGCATCTCTCCCCACTTGTTCTCTCTCTCTCTCTCTCTCTCTCTCTCTCTTTCTCTCTCAAATATATAAATAAATCTTTTTAAAAAATTAGAACAAGATGAGACCTACAAGGTGTTGTTATTTCTTCATGGTAGTGACAGTTGCAAGATGTAATAATTTGGCCCTTACTTTAAGGGAATGTTCCATTAAGCCACAGACCACTAGACCACACCAAATTTCACTCAGTGAGTTCTTCAATCTCTGCAGAGGTTATTTATTATTATACCTCTTATACTTTCCCAGGCCTCCTAAGTATTTGCTGCTTCTGATGATCTATTTTGGTTGATATGATGTTATTGATATGGTTCTACCAATTTAATGGAATAGCGAGATGTTCTGTGGGATATCCAGATGATGTAGTTCCCCTCAGACTGTATTTTGACAAAAGGAGCAATTCATAGTTCTGGAGTGAGGCCATAAATGTATACTGTTTTGATTATCATTTCTGACTGGGATAGAAAAGAACACATGTGACATTCAAAGGCAGTGTTAGTTTGCTCTAGCAAAGACATTATATCCAGTATGGTGACTCCAATTGGGGATACCACTTTTTTCAGTTTTGAATAATCCAGTGTCATCTGGCTTTAGCAGGATCCAAACTCATGAGTTATGTTGGGATATGATAGAACCATCCAATGGGTGGCTCTAATCTCTGCTGTTCCCTGCAGAAAGTAGTATTACTTTTCACTTACTTTCTTGATAGAGGCTTCCAATTGGACTTATTCACTAGAGTATTTACCCCACACACCATGAAGCATGTTGGGAATTTTCCAACTACAAAGTTACCCATTCCAAATATATATTTGGAGACTGGGGAAATGACCGTAGTTGTGAGACCTTGACTCACAAGGTCTTTGCAGAGGCTGTTTCCTTTCTAGAGATCCTGTCTATTTCCTTCCTTTCTTCTTTGACTCTTATTTATATTTTAAACCTCTTCAGAAAAACCTTCCTGAATAGGTAAATTCTCACATCATATGCCCTTAGATAACCTGTAATTCTCCTTTTTGGCATGTAGCAGTTTTGATTTTATAATTATTCACATGATTATTTAGGTAATATTTATTTGCCTGACTAAATTTTAACTTCCATGAAATACAAGGAGGATATTTGTATTTAAAGCATTTACCATAGTACCCGGCATTTAGTCGGTATTTAATAATTTCTAGTCAGTTTATTTTAAAGGAATATAAGAACACATTAATGAATTAGGAGCTACACTAGAATTTTGACTAGAGACCTCAAATTATGTCTCATAAAAATAGATTTATAGGACCCTTAATATTAAAAAAAATTAGTACCTGTTACATAGTATGAATTGCCTGCATTATTTGACGTATTTTTGACAAAAATGAATGTTGTCCAGATTTGAAATATTCCACATATTTTTGCCAGCTTCATGTTTAACTAACTTGAACAGCTCAAAACCACTTTAAGTACCTAACTGGGATGGTTTTAGCATAATATTTAGGGCTTTCAAGTTATCTTTACCCTAAGACACCTATATAAGAACATTTGAAGGAAATTGCTGTAACCATGTTATATACAGTTTAATGATTTAAATTGGTGTACTCATTTTTGTTCAATAACATGTATTCTAATCTAAACTACCAAACTTTCATTATATTGAACATTATATTCTTAAATTAGGCCTTCACTGTGGGGTACGTGAGTGACTCAGTCATTAAGTGTTTGCCTTTGTCTCAGGTGGTGATCCCAGGGTACTGGGATCGAGCCCCACATGGGGCTCCCTGCTCAGAGGTGAAACCTGCTTCTCCCTCTCCCACTCCCCCTATTTGTGTTCCCTCTCTCACTATGTCTCTCTCTGTCAAATAAATAAATAAAATCTTTCTAAAAAATTAGGACTTCATTCTATATGTGGAATATTTATATTAATACATTTTAGAACTTTTTAAATCTAAGAACTTCAATTTCTGTCTCCTAATGTATTTGCATCTCAATAGAATTCTAAACTCAAAATTACACAAGGAATAATTTCTCATTGACAGAAATGTCTAATTCAAAAACTGTTTTTGAATTTGATGAAATTGAATTTAAAGAAGTTTCATGTTAAGAATGAATCCTATAAATACTTCTACAGAACTACTCAAGGATGTATGTACAAAATTTAGCGTAGCATGTGTGTTCACAAAGAAACTGAAAATGTGCAATTCTTCGTAGAAGGGAACTGTTAATGAATACACACATGCAATAGAATATATACAACATTTTGTTGCATTTAGTTGCATTTTGTAGACTATAAGGTCATTATAAAGAATACATATAAAAAAGAATGCAATAGGTATATGAGTTATAATAGAAAACTACAACATATGTTTTCAAGTAAAAAGGCAAGATGTAGAAAAACACTATGCAGAATTAAATTTCTGGTTTGTGAATAAAACTTTTTGGAGGGAGATAAAAAAAAAAACAACTTTTGTTTATATTTCCTGAGGAAAGGAATTAGGAGTTGGAGGAAAGAGGTTATCACTCACTTCCTGTTTTTTGCTCTTCTTTACTGTTTTAGCATTTAATCTACATAAATATTATTTTTATTGTACAAATTAATTTAATTTTAAAAAATTATTATTCCATTACCTCAAGAAATAAAAATTTTAATGTAAACTTCCGTATATGTGTTAAGGAATGAAGTTCTAGATTGTTATCTAAAAATACTTTATATTTTATTTCTCAGGTTATTGAATGTCTGATTTTCTCTAGAATAGCAACTTTCTAAAAGAATCAATAGGACTCAACTATTATTTCAATATTGAACATGTACCCAAAATAGTTTCCAGTTCTCAGACCACTATTATATCAGGTTTCAGAATCTCCTGCAACAACACTCTGTGATTAACCCCTATAATCTTTCACCATAGCAAAAATAATATAATAAATTCTGAAGGAAGTATTGACTGAACACCAACTATTACTGCCAAGTTATGGGATGTTTAAAAAACAAACAAACAGGAACCATTGCCCAGTCTTGGCATGCCATGAAAGGGTGTTATATGCCCTCTTTCCTGACTTCGCAAAAAAAACATACCTAAGATTGCCAGTAGGCCATTCATTTGGCTAATTCTTCTTATCCATATTAGTGCGATTTTTTTTTTTTTTGCTTTGTAGGAGTTCATAAAAATCAAAACAAAGAAGTGTCATTGTCATTCAATTTTATGTGCATTCAAAATGAGGGAGAAAGACCTTTGTGCAGTGTAATTGCTTAGCTAATTTTGAAGTAACTGCACATCATCGGTCTTGCTGGGGGTCTCGCTCTGTCAGAGATGCTGCTCATTGAGATGTGGCAAGACCCACATACTGTTTATTATTTTACTCCCTTTGTTTTGAAAGCAAACACTGTTATTTTTGTTGTTGTTCTATGTGGGTTTTTTGTTTGTTTGTTACTCTGTGTTGCCTCTGTAAGAGTGTCAATATGTAAAAATAATCAATATTTAGAACTATCTCTAGTGATTCATGTTAGGAATTTGGATCTCCTTTGAAAAGGGCAAAGCTCAGCCCTCTCTCTAAAACTGCACATATTCAAAATACACAAGTTTTATAAAATTTATAAAGTGTCAGGTGGTATGTGTGAATGTGTATATATATATATACACACACATATATATATATATATATACACATTCATTTAGAATTAGAATATATATATATGTATGTATGTGTGTATACACACACACACACACACACACTCTAAAGACAGTGGGATCTCTATGACCTCTAGGCATCTTATCTACTTATATATGGAATAACATAAATTTCTTTGCATGGCATATGTGACCTTTGGTTATCTACCAGTTGTTCTCAACTAAGGATGATTCTGCCGACTAGGGAGCATATAGAAAGCTCTGGAGACATTTTGATTTTCACAGCTGTGCTGGTGGTACTGGGGAACATATGCTGCTATTATATTGTGGGTAAATATGAGGGATTCTCTCAAACATCTGCTAAAAATGAATAGGATAGTCCCAACGACAAAATTATCAGGTTCAAAATGTCAGTAGTGCCAAGGTCAAGGTATCCCAGACTACTTTTAAAACCTCACTCAGTCTCCTTTCTACACAAAATCATTGGCCATTCCCATGAAAATTTCCTTTTCCTGCAGTGCCTGTCCCTCTTGACTGTAGTGTCACTTATGTTCAAAGTATTTCCTTTTATGTGACGCCTCATCAGTGTCTGTAGAGAACTCTTCTGTGAATGTCTCTATTGTAATATTGCATTGTAATATTTACTAGCATATATATCTTGCCCACCAGACCTTAAGCTCATTCAAGCAACCAAAACCCTAATGTCTGATACGGAATACATTTGAATTTTGTGTAAAGTTTTCATGAAAGAAGGATGAAATGCTTTCAACCAGTTATTCTTCAAATGAATCCAGGAGGCTGACTATTATGAAATTCTTTGGGGGGAGAAAGAGGGGAAAATGACCTGTTATAGGAAATAAAATTCCAGTTGCAACAAAGAAGTACTCTGTTAGGGAGTTAAATCAGACTCTATGCGGCTGCAGGTGTTTTCTTATGCAGAAGGTGCAAAATAAAGTGGTTGAATGGTGCCTTGGCAGCACAGAGATGATACACACATAGATCATAGAATCTTAATTGCCTTCAACTCTTCTAAGCGTTCTACTATCCTGTAGTCATTTCAGCCTGCTTCTGCTTACTTGCCTCCGTCTCTGTAGGGCACAGTAACTCTGAGAGTTTCTCTAGCACTAAAAGTTTTTAGATGCCAATGAATTTGTGGAGGTGTAACTGAAACTTATTCTCTCTATTCCTCACCTCGCAGCACACATTAACACGATGGCCTTCTGTTTCCACATCACTCTGTGAAGTGCCATCAACTTTTCAAGCCATTAAGTTGCCCTTTGCACTGGAGCAAATTTGCTCATATGATGTGTGAAGTGAAACTCTGCAGTTTCTCAAAGGCAGAGATCTATTCTGAGTTTCCATTGCAATGCTGTACATACTGAGCTTATTCAACACCCGGACTGAGTTCAGGCTCTGCCATTTGTCAGCTGGATGGCACTTTGATGAGCACTGAGTGACAACTGAATGGAACTTTGCTACTTTGGCCTTCAGTTTCTTTATCTGTAAAATTAGGTGTTGGAACACATGTTACTCATAGGTCTGATCTCCTTTAACTCTAAGTTTAGTGTCCACAAAGAAAATCTCAGCTCCCGTTTTGCATGTGCACATAAGGGTTTGATCATGGAATGATTCTAAAGCCTAGTCGATCTTTAAACAACTCATCATAAGACCTTGCTGAGAGCTAGGTGAATTTTATGCCATCCTAAAGGAAACTGCACTCAAATAGTGACCCATACCAGGAGAGATCTGTCTTGATAACCAACTAAAAATATCTTCCCTTTATTGAGAAGGAGATTTCTCCTTCTTGTCCTTTATCTGTTCCCTACTATCCATATATTCATTCATTCTTCTAAGGACACTGCTCTCCTTTGCCTGGCTGGTTAATAAGGTCAACCTCCATATGAATCTGTTTTGGCTTTAGTTATACCTCCACAGCATGGGTTCTGGAAATATTAAGCGCAATGGAAGCTACACATTTTCCTTTACTGGGGTGCTTAATTTAGAGCATCATTAACCATTTAATCTCTACTGGCTGTCCTAACTTAAGGAAACGATGACTTCTAGAAGTAGAGTAAGTGCAGATTCCAAGCTGAGGTTAAATATTTTAAGAAGCAGATGCCTGCTAATTGTCCCTATGTATAGTGAGTAGCATTCATGATCAGAATTTAAAACATTAATCTCTGCCCCTGCCTGCTCTGCTGACTTATAGATATTTGGTCTCTTTGAATTTAATAATTAATTGATGGTCCATGCCTTAACTCATGCTTGGTCAAGCTCTCTCTCTCTCTCTCTCTCTCTCTATATATATATATATATGGTCACTTTTGAGGGACAAGTTTGTTAATTTAATAGCATTGTAATTAAGTGAAAATAGATATGTAAGGCCATCTTACTGAATATGCTCCATAATTCTCAGAGGCCATTGTATAAATATTTGGGGAACCCTCTTAATGAGTATTTTTACATTTAGGTAAGCCCCTTAAAAAATTAGGAATCCAGATAAGAGACCTAATCTTAATATGCAAAGTATTTGATTGCTTTTTAGTGATTATTTGTAGTTTTATAAAATAGCTACCTATCTAAGATGTGCTTTCCTTATTGTTTTTCCATAAAATATGGTCTAATCTGATTTACTATTTTTTTATAATGACTACATTTTGGCAAAGAACTATCTGAAACATAAAGCCATATCTGAGCAGAAATCAGCAGGGATCTTTAGGGTTGAACAATGTGCACCAGCCACAGCCCAAGACATTCTTCAGATATAACCAACCAGTATTCTGAAGAAGTAGAAAGTGACAGAGAACCATGTACCCTTCTTACACATGACCAAAAATAGAGATAAATGACAAATCTAGACATCAAAAAGCCAATAGGTCATCTTTCAAGCCAGGCAAAGGATGCACACAACTTAGTCCTGAGGAAGATTAAGTATTGTGGGTCTAGGAAGGACAAGTTTATGCTTAGACCTTGTGAGCAATGAGTCCCTCAATTTCAAGGAAGATTTACATGCACAATCACACATCACATCTCAAAGTTTTGAATCATTTTGCAGTTTTATTAAGAATATCCAATATAATGTAACTGAAATAACTGTTATATTCATGATAGCTTGGAATACTTTCATGTCCCCGTATGTAGAGCTATAGATCATATCAAGAAATGTTTGGATTTAGGCTATAAATTTTCCTTCATTGCCAGATTGACCATATGGCTGTTACTTTTTAGGTAGATTGTTTCATTTGCTTTGTTTTTCAATACAGTGTAGCCAAAGACTGAGCTAATTTAAACATATCACGTTTGATTTTAAATGGGTACAGTCAGTAAATTATAATATCCAGAATGAATTTTTAGCTTTCAATGCTGATTTTGGATTTTCTTATTGTAGTTGAAGAGAGGAATTGCATCTTCAAATAGGAAGGAAACAAAGATATTTGCTAATACCAACTGGACAGTTTTGTTCTCTCCCCTTCATGCTTATCCTCCTTATTACATCTCTCAAAATATGGGACTTAGTACTTATGATCCACTTAAACAACTAGTTTCAAGACTACCGAATATTAATGAAAATAGGTTTCTGATGTATTCTTTTCTGTATCATCCTACATCACATGAAAATTTTACAATATGTGTGTATGTGTATGATATTATATGTTTTCTAAGTTTTAGAAGTAGGTTACTTGCAGTGCTTAAAATTGTGCTTATTTTAATCTGAAAACTCCTTTCCTGTGCATGTCTGATAGATTTTTGATATCCAAGTTTCATATGATTTAAGGTATTAATCTAAACATTAATAATCCACATCAATGCTGCCAGATAACAAGACATTCTTATTAATAATATAAGCCTACACTTATAATTTTAACTCTCAGTTCTGTAAGGATGATGACTTTTTTCATAATGAAAATAAATTCTTCACAATGGAAAGCAAAAGAGACACTTTAATAGACTCTGCATGTCTTCATAAGAATATTAATTGATTCTAAGATTTGTCAAACATTTAAATACAGTAGAAATAGCAATCTATCAATTTACTCCTTACATTTGAAGCTGAGGCATTAGATAAATGAACTTTTATCTTCATAAAACATAATTATAATTTAAGTTAATCTTGATCAAAACATCTTTGGATTTCGACTCAAGGAATTTTTCTGTTTGTTTGAGTTCCACCAGATGCTTATGTCCATGTAGTTTAAAAATTTAAACTTCTATTTTTCAAATTGCTTAAGATTTATAAATCTGCTACCTGGGAAGATAATGTAAAAGTCAGTAATGATGCATAAAAAAATACTTTACCCAGCTATGCAAGAATATAAAAAAAAATGTCTAAAACATACATCAGTGAAACCAGAAATGGAAAGAATCAGTTAAAATAATAAAACCTTTTACCCCAAGCACATTTCCTATAAAGTAATTTTATCGTGATTATTCTAGGTTCCTCCACATGAAATAACTTATCTATATTCATTGAAAGAAAAGCCGGCTGCATTATCTTTAGGGCCCTAGTGGATTTATAGTTATTTTTCTATTTTATTTTAGATCCATTGATTTTTGTTTCTTTTAAGTGTTTGTTTTTTGTGGGTTTTTTTTATTCGTGTTTGTTTATAATTATCACAGAAGATGTTTAAAATGCAACATTATGATGTAATGAATTTCCGTTTGCCTTTAAAACTCATGAAGGCAGATAATTAATTTCTAAAGAACTATTCATTTAATTTAGATATATAAAATGGGTTCTTGATCAATGAAGGTTATATTCCTCTCATCAAAGAAGTGGTCAGACTTTATCTAGAATGTTGTTTGCATTTCTTGGTTTCCCATTTTCAGATAAATATTCACAAGCTAGTGATGTTCAAAGAAGGGGAGAGAAAGAGATTATGGCTTAGGAAACACCCTCATAAAGGATAGTCGAATCAAGTGAATATATACAATCTGGAGACAATGTGAGTAAGAGGAGTCTTGGGTTTCTTCAAATATGATAAAGAACTATGATGGAACAGATTCATTTCTTCATAAATGAACAAACCTACAATCACTAAATGGTCATTGATCAGTATAATGATGAAAAGAAGAGTGCTTTAGAGGAAGGGATGGGTTTTCTTTTTGTTTCTATGGTTTTTTCTCAGCTTTATTAAGATATAATTGACAAAAATTGTACATATGTATGTATGATATACAATGTGATGTTTTGATATGTACATACATTGTGAAATGATTACGCAGATTAATTAACATACCCACCATGTCCATGTCATATAGTAGTCGTGTGTGTGTGTGTGTGTGTGTGTGTGTGTATCTGTAGGAGAAACACTTAAGATCTATTGTCTTGGTAAATTTCAGTATACAATACAGTATTTTTTATACTGAATTCCTATCTATTGTGGCTATGGTAAAGGGGATTTCCTAGATGAAACTGTAAAATCTCTTCCAACTATTAATTTTTTACATCGGGAATTGTATTCAGATAAAAGGATCAGTGTGTGCTGAATTTATTTCTTCCCCCCCGCCCCGGTAATCTTCAATTTGTTGGCTAGAGCATTGCTCTAACAGAGATAAGTGAGCCTACCCCATGGTGTATGCAAGACACTCTACTGGGACAGAGCAAGAACACATTAGAACTCCTATTGGGATTTATTTTATCTACTCTTTTCAGATATTTTATGATAAATATGTTAAAATAGTTACACATAGTTATGATTTATAAACACATGTTTTAAATTTATAAATACCAACAATACATATAAAACATTTTTATAGATAAGGGTGGGATACAAAAAAACACAACACAACATTTGGAGACCACTGAAATGAAGTTATGGAATAAAGTAAAGTTAGTTTAGAATTATTTCACTGGAATTTCATATATCTATTACAGAAACAAATGACAGAAATAAAGTACAACTCACAAGTAACTTAACCTTTAATTTTTATGTTTTTCAAGTTCATGCCAATAAGCCTATGGTAGGATTAAAAACTGAGGGTGTACTGAAAGGACAGGCCTTGTTAGCCATATTAATGTTAATAAGTTCATACATTGTCACAAAATTAATTGTGTATGTAAACTGGAATGCAGTAATAATGGCCTCATAGAGAAAGCACTACCCTCTCACATATAGGGTCATTCTACATCTAACCCAAGGTTTTAACCACAATTAGTTTAGTGGTTTGGGGTTATTACCTGCTAGGCAGTAGTTCTCCATTAGAATGACTATAAAGCACGTAATTTATCACAATTAGACTTAATTGGCTATCTTTTTCTCTGTTCAGTGGATGCCAAGAGTGGAGATGGGATTGACAACAATTCTCATCTCAGTACCCAAAAAGGACAGTTTTAGGTCATATCCTGCCAAGTTCTATGATGGATGTGATCTCATTTCACTCTCAAGTCCTCAAACAGAGGGCACCCATATCTCACAGCACTATAGTTTATTTTGTCTTCCTAAGAGTTATTTACTTTTTATTTTCTGACCCCAGCTTCTTTTCTACTTCATCTTTTTCCATAAACATCTTCTCAGTCTCCACCTTCCTTTCCCTCTCCCTTCCTCTGCCATAACACCCCCACCCCAATACCACACATAATTTCTGATGCCCATCAGGAAACTCCAATCAAGCAATGACTATATAAGAAGGAAAATGATTGTAACAGTGTGACATACAATATATTAACAGGAGAGACATAAATAAATGTCTCTCCTGTTAATATATTGAATTCTGAATGAAATTTCTATATGCTGAGGACAAAAACGTGAAGAAAATTTTAACTTAGTGTTTCAAAAATATCCTTTCCAATATTCAGCATTTTTCATCCAGAAAAACAATCATTTTTAGGTTTTAATACTGAGAGCTATTGGCCGAGTTGTATACTCTGATCTACAGGGCAAATAACACTTCTTTTTAAATAATTTTTATGATTTTTATTTTTATCATTTTTATCATCTTTATGATCATCAAGTGTTTCTAGAGCTCTTAAAATCAAGAAAAGCCAGCAAAACACAATATTTGTTGAGGATTATGGGTTTTCCTCATCTGCAAGGAAACAGATTTTTTTTTTCAAGACACACATGGATTAATAGATCTAGCACCATCATAGTTAAAGAAAGTGTGGATTTCTCCTGCGGGCATACATAAGACAAAACACTGACATTAAGTGCATAAAAGTAAATTTATTGGGAATTAGCTGAGAAAAAAGAACAGGATAAACCAATGCTAGAAAACCAAGATCAACATTATTTAGTAAATATGTTATCCAGTGGCGATGGCAAAGATTTTTTCCTTAATAACCAGAAGAGCTTACTTAAGTCAATATTTATCTCTTTTTTTTTTCATTTTATTTTATTCTATTTTATTTTATTTTATTTTATTTTATTTTATTTTCAGTGTTCCAAAATTCATTGTTTATGCACCATACCCAGTGTTCCATGCAATATGTGCCCTCCATAATACCCACCACCAGGCTCACCCAATCTCCTACTCCCCTCCCCTCCAAAACCCTCAGTTTGTTTCTCAGAGTCCACTGTCTCTCATGGAGTGTTTCTTCTGAAGTTACTGGTTTGCATGCTGACATTCATATGTACATTGTACCCTAGACTGTGTCATAGAACTAGATTGTATTGAGACCTGTGTACAGTATGGATGTGATTGTATTAAAAGGATATTTTAATCATCCAGTGATGATTTCATCATAAAAATGGTTTTTATTTACTTGTGGTCTTAATTTAGACTTAAATTCTGAATATAAATACAACAGCAATGTATATAACACTGTAGAGTGCAAAGCAAATTGGCAAATGCAGTGTCTTACACAGAAAGTATTATTGCAAGTACTAAGACTTCCTCTGGTTGTGCTATAAAATGTAAACATTGTAAGAGTCTCAATTTCACTTGTGATATGTGATCTTTTTTATTTACTTGAGATGAACGGCATTGCATAGGTAAGCAAAGAACCCTGATTTCTGTTTATAGCTTAAAAGCTGAAAATCTATTGAAGTAGGCTGAAATGAATTGTCTTTTTTTTTTTAAACTGAAAAACTTATATATGACAATAAATTTTTTTTGTAGGTAAAAATCAGTGTAGCGAGGAGTCTTTTCTAAAAACATGCTCAGAGGATAATTGAATTATTGTTACCAAGTTGTTCTAGTAGGACTAATGAACACATGGGTGGAAAGGATGGGTGGTGTCTTATAATGAATTGGAATGTGTATGAATAAAGCTGAGAATTTTATTACTATTCAGTTCCTTTCAGGACTGCTTAATGCCACTTAAGACAAATGCTGTTCTCTGCATTTCAGTATCTCTGTAAAGAAAACCACCAACCTTAACAACCCACAAGTTAGCAGAAGAGAATGAAACTTAGGCAATGCAATTTTGTAGACAACATATGAATGGGTCTTGTCATTTTATCCAATCTGCAACCCTGTGTCGTTTTATGGGCGCATTTAGGCCATTCACATTGAGAGTGATTATTGATAAATACGTTTTTATTGACATCATGTTACCTTTGAGGTCTCTCTTTCTGTAGATTGTCTCTATATTTCTGTTCAATGATATTCTTGGGATTTTTCCTCTTTTATAGAACCCCTCTTAATATTTCCTGCAGTATTGGCTTGGTGGTCGCATACTCTTTTAAGCCTTGCCATCTTGAAAACTCTTTATCTCTCCATCCATTTTGAATGTCAGTCTTGCTGGATAAAGTATTCTTGGTTGCATGTTCTCATTTAGTGCCCTGAATATATCTTGCCAGCCCTTTCTGGCTTGCCAGGTTTCTGTGGACAGGTCTGACGTTATTCTGATGGGCTTTCCTCTGTATGTAAGGAGCTTCTTTGTCCTAGCTGCCTTCAAGAGGGCTTGCCTATAATTATAATTCTTCATTCTTGGTATTAGGTGTCTCAAGGTCTTTCGAGAATCTATAATCTTGGGGGGAACCGTTCTGCCTCTAGTACATGAATGCTGGTTCCATTCAAGATATTGGGAAAATTTTCTTGGATAATGTGTTCCACTATATCTTCTAGACTTCTTTCTTTCTCCTCCCCTTAAGGGATTCCAATAATTCTGACCTTGGAGCGTTTCAAGGCATCATTTATTTCCCTGATTCTGTTTTCATGGCTTCTAAGCTGTTTGTTCCAGGCTTCCTCCTGATCCTTTCTCTCTATCTGTTTGTCCTCCAGATCACTAATTCTGTCTTCTGTCTCAGTTACTCTAGCTTTTAGAGAATTTAGATTAGATTGGAACTCATTGAGAGAATTGTGAATATCATCCCTGGTGGCTTTCAGTTCTGCCCTAACATTGTGAATATCATCCCTGGTGGCTTTCAGTTCTGCCCTAATCAATTTCGTTTGGTCATCCAATGCAATTTTATCTATTTTTTAAACCTATTAATCTATCAACATGTAACTATGGTGAATGTTTTTAATATTAGAATCAAACATACATGGGCATCTTAGCACAATCATATGTGTTTGAAATGAGGCTTACGAGTTTTGAACTTTACTCCGACAGGTAACTCAGTCACAAATTGAAACATGGATATATATATATATATATATTCATGTTGGACAACCTTGAGAAACAATGAATAACTTTAATAAGTATGAATGTCCTGCTTGTCTAGAAATAGTCACTGTAAAAATGTTAAGTGCCTGCAGTAGGCTTGCCCTTCACATGAGCTTCCCAGCAGCAGTCACACATGCATACCTTCTCCCGTCAGTTAAAAAAGAGCATTTGTGACAAGGTGCTTGGAACAGAGGTACTACCATCTGAAGTGTAAACACATTTAAGAAACACAAAGAGTGTTGTTCTGGTTTTTGAAATGATATTGAGCACTTAGAATAAGTGGAAAATGAACAGTTTATACTTCAGAGAAGCCCTGATAATCGTAAGCAGTGTTCATCAAGAAAACGTATCAGCGGGCACCTGGGTGGCTCAGCGGGTTAAAGCCTCTGTCTTCGGCTCAGGTCATGATCTCAGGGTCCTGGGATCAAGCCCCGAATCGGGCTCTCTGCTCAGCAGGGAGCCTGCTTCCTCCTCTCTCTCTACCTGCCTCTCTGCCTACTTGTGATGTCTGTCTGTCAAATAAATAAATAAATAAGATCTTAAAAAAAAAAACCAAACATATCAGTGGACAACCACTGTGATGACATTAGAGAAATGCCCAGGAATTCCCTTTTAGCATTTTTGGTCTTATTTCTTCTGGAAATTAATAATATTTCTCTTAATTACAAAATCAACAAGTTTACTATTAAAAAAGAATAAAGGCAGAGATACTGAATTCTAGTCCTCAGTATTAATAATGGTAAAATGGAGGGGGCACATCGGCAGCTCAGGGGGGTTCAGCTCAGGTTGTGATCTCAAGTCCTGAGATTGAGCCCCTCGGGCTCCACACTGGGCATGGAATCTGCCTAAGATTTTCTCTCTCCCTCTGTCCCTCCCCCTCTCAAAAAAATAATCATGGTAAAATGGTGTGTATTCTTGCAGACATTTGTATATATTTATGTAATATATACACAAATATATAAGCAAACATGCAATGTAACAGATATCCCTTGGGCCTGATTGGCCCCCTGCTTAAAAGCTTTCTGAGATTGCTTTACTAATCCAAAAAAAGAAAAAAAATTAAATTCCCATCTCCTACAGTGCAGTGTGACAGACTCCTCAACAGAGTCTTTTTTTTTTTTTTAAACTGAGGTTAAAAAATGAGGTGCCACATGATGGGGTAATGGTAGGTGATGAAGTGGTGGAGACACTGTTAACAGAAGCCCCGTCAGTAACTGTTTTAAGTGATACTTTTTTTTTTCTCTCATGTATACTCATATACGTACACACGAGTCTCACCAGACATACACACACACTTCAAATATAATAGTGTATATCTATTTCTGCCTCTTGCTTATTGCCCTTAATACATTTTAGTCATTTTTAATGTCAATACATATAGAGCTCTTTCTCTTTTGCTAAGGTATCATGTTCTAGTTGCTAAAATTTACTTTCACTTTGCCTTTTTGGTGATCATTCCAATATTCCTGGGTTTTTATTACTGAATACAACTCTGAAAAAACCTATCTATTTCTGTATAAATATATAATTAGCTCTTTACCAACTCATTCCCATATCTCTGCAGAGTAGATTCTTAATGTGGGATTTGGTGGTCATGGAGTATGCACTGTTTGTTTGTTTCTTTATTTATTTATTCATTTATGGTGTGAAGAGTGACATTTCTGTGTGCACTTGCTAGGGCAAGTTTTATCAGTTTGTTTGATCTAATATATGGATATATTAGTTTGACTTTATTTTTTTAAGATTTTATTTATTTATTTGACACAGAGAGAGAGAGAGAGAGAGCGCACAAGTAGGCAGAGAAGTAGGAAGAGAGAGGAGGAAGCAGGTTCCACACTGAGCAGAGATCCTGATGTGGGACTCAATCCCAGGACCCTAAGGCCATGACCTGAGCCAAAGGCAGAGGCTTAGCCCACTGAGCCACCCAGGAGCCCCTAGTTTCACTTTAGAATTTGCAGTGAATAGCTTCTCATTTAGTTACTGAGTATTTGCTTATGATTTTGGCCCATTTCTCCTATGAGTTGTCTGGTTTATTGATTTGTAAAACTATTTTTTTTAATTTTTTTATTTTTTATAAACATATAATGTATTTTTATCCCCAGGGGTACATGTCTGTGAATCGCCAGGTTTACACACTTCACAGCACTAACCATTTTTTATACATTATTAATATTAGCCCTTTAATTCTAAATTGTGTTGTTTGATTTTAACACCAAAATTTTTACTATAAGTTCTATATGTTATACTTTTGAGTTTAGAAATGTCCTCTCCACTTAAATACAGAAAAATTTCTCAGAATTCATAGCATTTAATTGGTTTCTCAGTTAATTCTTGGATCCTTGATTTCTCTTATTTATTTTGGTATACAGCATAAAATAGGGCTTTACTTGGTCAATGTATTTAAAGCATTTAGAAAAGTACCTGGGGCATTGGAAGCCATCAGTGACTTTAATTTTTGGTTAAGCGGCAACTCTTTGTAGTACCTGCTCTGTGTATAGTCTCTCCGCAGGAAGTAGGGCTATACTGTAGAATGAACACTGACTGAAAATCAGCACCCAGATTCTAGATCTTTCTCATCCGGGAGCAGATTAATTAGTAACCCTGCTAAAGGAATTTGATGTTCAGGGCCTGTTTCTGCTTAAGAAGCTGAGATTCAGCCTCCTTGCCATTTCTCAAATTGTCTTCTCACAAGCGCTAGTTGTGTTAGGTATTTAAAAGTGAAATAACTAAGCCAAATACTTGATTAAAGAAAGGTAGACAAGTGGGGTGTGTGTGTGTGAAAGATAGTTTTGCTTTGATTTTTACCATTGGCCTTCTCAAAGCCATTACAATCACAGATGTTGTAAATCTACATGTATTGTGCAAAATTCTCTAAACTTACCTATCAAGTATCCTTTTTTCCCCTCAGAGTCTCTTACCAAAAAATGACAATTTGTAAGTCTGGGTTCAGTGATCCCTGAGTCCTTTCACTTCTCTAATGTTCTACAAATGTCAGATATTCTGAAGCTAAGCCATGCTTAATTTGCAGATCTGGATTTCTTAAAATATTCCACAGAATATATACCATTAATACCCACTTTCAACAGTGACACTGTTTCCTCCTGTAGTCCTACATGTTCATGCATTAATTAATAGTGTTAACTATTCCCACTGCCAAATGCTAGGCCAGGTGCTGAGTGTACAGATATTTGAGACTTAATGCCTTTCCTTTAGAGTCCCTAGTACTTCAGCAATGTATGGGAAACACAATGCATTCCTTAATTTTAGAACTGAATCCACTTTGTGGAATCAGTTATTCAGTAACCTGTGTGTGAAAGGTGCATAATTTTCTAATATTGCAAGATGCCGAAGAGATCAAGGTTGGTGCTTTTTAGAGAATTACTTTCTTTTTACGGTATAAGAAGAATTTGTGTTTTGTTGATAGTCTTTAAATTGGGACATAAGTTGCTTCCATGTCATATTTGCTCAAAAGCATTCTATTTTCAGACCTCTGTATTTAGTATGGCTTATGTAGATATATTGCATACATTTCTATGGAAGTTTATTGCAAAAATAAAGCATGTAATTTATTGAAATATTACAGAGTCATTTAAAAAGTAAATAAGCCATATGATCAAGGAACCATTCTGTAGGACTATTTTGTGACTTAATTATTTTAGGGTATACTATAAAATAACCAAAGCAAATCTAAATAAATTGGTGCAGCCAGTTTAACATTTTTTTTTTATTGAAACTGACAGGATATTTAACAGTTGTAGGCACTGAGAAGTATGCCATTGTTTTTTTGTGTTCTCAGAAGAAACTAAAGCAGTGTATTGAAAGGAGGGATTACCTGTAGGACTGTAGCTTTTAATCTGGTGTAGGGTGTATACATCATTAATTACAAACAATATGTACAGTGAGGGAATATTGCACATATCTCCACATATGTACCTATCTGTACTATACCCATGATCATTAATGGGACATAAATGTGTTTCCATTTAAAATAACCTATGCTACAAGAAGAAAGATGAAAAAAGAAAAAGAAAATATATAATCTAAAATCTTGATATTGTTAGTTAGCATAAGTAAAACTGTAGGAGTGGAATGTTTTGAGGTAGTTTCCTTTCAAGACACTATCTGGACTTAACAATATATGCTGTAACCCTGAAGATTTGCACGAGACCTGGTCATTCTATCCTCATAGCTGAGGGCTAGACATAAATGTGTAAACTTGACCTTCACAGCTGCCTACTGGGAACATGTTATGAAGTCTAAGCATCGCCTTAAGTGATAGAGTCAGAAAAGAAAAAGGGCCAGGCAGAACTTCAGTTCCTGCCATGAGTTTCCCAACATTTCAGGGATGAATGGGTTCCTTTTATGAATCCTTGTGACTTTGGGCTCAGACCTTTGGGTCAGGCCACCAGATGAACAGTGTCTGCAATTCAATGATCTGGAGTTAATATTGACTGACTTTCTAGTTTTTGATCACCAAAGGCAAGATAATATTGATAAGTTAGTATTTCTTTGTTAATAATAATTTCTTAGAAAATTTATTCTTAATATTACTGCTTTCCAGATTACTGAAATGGGGGGAGAAGGAGTCTGCAGGGACAAAAAGAAGAATAAATCAACCTAGATCTTGAGGGACTGATGGGTCATTCAGTACTAGGTCTGTTACTTCTGTGGCCTGAACAATGTCCACGAAAAAGCCAAGTACCTGGCTCTGTGGCTTACCCATGTCCTTGAACAAAACAACTTGCTGATGTATTATAGCGTGAACTGCATTAGCACATATACATTAAAATGTGACATGATATCAAAGATCGTAAGATAGCAAATCTTTGGCATACTATCTGGGAAAAAAAAAACCTGTGGATAAATGTCATGTTAAAAATCTTGTTCTGTCATGATTATAAGTAGAGTAATAATCACAAATGACAGCTTTAAGAAGCTAGAAAAGAACCATCTTGACACCTAAGTGATGATATTGTTATCTATATTCTGAATAATTTTACCTGTAACAGGTATCACACTGTAAGCTTGCCTTGTGATCCATGTTTTCATTATGAAGAGAGAACATTCCAGTAATTTCACATTTCCTTAATATTTATTTACCATGATGTTAATAGTGCTTCATCAGCTTTCATTCAATTGGTATGATATAACTTAGTTTCATCTCTTTTAACATAAAGTTCCCTAGGTCATTCTACTCTAGTGTGCCTTCTACAAATAATGTGGAGCTGAATTTCATTTTATTGTTACTCTGAATAATTTCCCTCTTTCAAGGGGACAGAGTTAATCTGTTCATATTTATTATCATCACAGATATAAATGACAGTTTTCTGTAAATGCACATGTCCACGTTCATGTGTTTGTGAGCTACGCTCTTGCTTTATCTCCTGTCCTACTTCATACTGGATTTATGAAGTTTCTTGACTCTCACATTTCCTCTTCCAGTGGTAGGGAAGCTATGTGTTCTATTTCTAGTCTTTTCAGGTTTACTTGGAACATATTTGCTTAACAGAGCTCTGGTTGGTAAGTTTCACTATGTTCTTCCCAAATAATGTGAGGAACATAGAGTTCTCTAACCTTGCTTGACCTTCACACAACCAACCTTCTGTTAGTTTAGTTTTCTAGTTGCACTTATTAAAAAAAAAATTCCCCATGTGAGTCATAGTTTCTTTTTTTTTAAGTTTAATTTTATTTTTTTTCAGTGTTCCAAAATTCATTGTTTATGCACCACACCCAGTGCTCCATGCAATACGTGCCCTCAATAATACCCACTGGCAGGCTCATCCAACCCCCCACCCACCACCCCTCCCAAACCATCGGTTTGTTTCTCAGAGTCCACAGTCTCTCATGGTTTGTCTCTCCCTCTGATTTCTCCCAACTCACTTCTCTTCTCCATCTCCCAATGTCTTCCGTGTTATTCCTTATGCTCCACAAGTAAGTGAAACCATATGAGTGAGTCTCTCTGCTTGACTTATTTCGCTCAGCATAATCTCTTCCAGTCCCATTCATGTTGATACAAAAATTGAGTATTCATCCTTTCTGATGGAGGCATAATACTCCATTGTATATATGGACCATTTCTTCTTTATCTATTCACCCATTGAAGGGCATCTTGGCTCTTTCCACAGTTTGGCGATTGTGGCCATTGCCGCTATGAACATTGAAGTACAGATGGCCCTTCTTTTCACTACATCTGTATATTTGGTATAAATGCCTAGTAGTGCAATTGCGGGGTCATAAGTGAGTCATAGTTTCTTTTGACAACTTTTATTATATTAACCAATAAGTTGAACAAGTTCATTGCTCACAATTGCTTCTTACGTACTATCCCTTCTTTTTGAGCTCACTTTTCTTCTTACTTGCCTTAAGAGTTCTTAAGGGACAGTCTGTAAATGGTAACATATTTTTGTTTTTGAAAATGTCTTCAGTTAGCCTTCATTCTTTTCAGCACTAGCTGTGTAGGGTCTAGAATTCAGAATTGATATTTGGCTAAAACTCTTTTCACTCAGAACTATTAAGACATTATTTCATTGCATGACTCCCTTATTATTGTTAATGAGAAACCTGATTATTCCTTTATAGATGATACACTTTTTCTTTTCTGTTACTTTTGAGGCCTTTCTTCTTATGGTCTGAAATTTCACCATGATTTTTAAAGGTGATTTATTTTGTCATATGGCTTGAAAGTTGGCATGCCTCTTCACCTTGAAAACTCATGTCTTTCTTCAGCTCTGAAAAGGATTAACCATTTTCTGTATGGTTGCTTCCCCCTTTTCATTTTATATACTCTCACAGTATGTAATTCCTATTAGATATATATTGGACCCATTTTTATAGATTCTAGTCACTTAACCACGAGTTCTTCTTTTCCCTCTTTAACTTCACTTGCTGTCTTCTAGGAGATTCTTTTGGTTTCTAGTACCTGGAACATTCCCTTTCTTTCTCGGCAGTGTGGTTTTAAAACTCATTTTATTCAACATTTCTACGTACTGGTACCAGGAGATTAGCTCAGTCTGCCGTTATGCTAGATTTAGTTGAATTCTTTATACTATTCACATGAGATGTGATCTCCTGCTATACTGACACAATGTCAAGGCTTCTGAGAAACAGCAAAACACTCATAATTCCTTGATTTACCAAAATCAACTTGACTTAGTAAGTGTTGAAAGTATAAAATGAACCTACAAGATTCCTGGATTTCTGGGCACATACAGAGTTTTCTTTTTAGTGTAGCTTAATTGTAACCCTTTTTAAGTCCTGTGTGTATATATGTGTGTAGATACAAATATACAGAAAGTTTATTTCCTTCCAAACTCCCAAACAATTGAGATGCACATTATATCATTTCATCTCTCTACTTTTCTCTTATACACATTTTGCTTTTCCCCTAAATTTAGATTCAAAGTTGTTAATTTAATCTTAGACTATCTTCTTAATCTGTTTTGGTTTTAACTACTTTTTAATTACTTTTAGAAAACTTCTCTTCCTCATTCCCTGTTTTGGCCTCTCCATTCAATTTATTTTTAAAAAAAAGGATCCTAAATTATGGCTTTTTGAACTTTCAGAAAAATTATATATAAATTTTAAAACTATCATTTTTTAATTAGAATTATAAAAACAGTGTTGTCATCATCAAGACCTAAAGAACGACTTGAATTTCCATTTGGAATATTGACAATATTTAATTGGCCAATGCACTTACTGAAAGAGGGCCCGTTTTCACGTAAGGATTTTTACCAGGGGCTGTGGGAGAAGTAAAGGCAAATTTGACCTGCCACTCAACATCTAGAGTTTTATAAGCTAATAGGAAAAGGAACATTAAAAATAAAACAGGAAATTTGAAACAAAATTAGAGGAAAAAAGGTATATAGCTATCACCAAATTTTAGTCACTGAGAAAATCCTCGTAGTTCCCTTTGGGTTTTACCCAGTATTCTAGGTATTGTTTAACTCTTGTTAACCTCAATCATTTGAATTCAAGACTTTTTGAAAAAATTTTTTAATTTTATTTGTTTTTGTTTAACCACTGGTATTACAATAATATGAAATTCTAAACAAAAAGCATATTATTTCAACTGCAGTGTACATTTTTTTCTTTTATTAACATATACTGTTTTATTTGTTTCAGGGGTACAGGTCTGTGATTCATCAGTCTTACATAATTCACAGTGCTCCTGTAGCACATACCCACCCCAGAGTCCATTACCCAGCCACCCCATCTCTCCATTCCCCCTCCACTTCAGCAACTTTCAGTTTGTTTCCTGAGATTAACAGACTCTTATGGTTTGTCTCCCTCTCTGCTTTCATCTTGTTTCATTTTCCCTCCCTTCTCCTATGAGCCTCTGTCTTGTTTCTCAAATTCCTCTTATCAGTGAGATCATATGATAATTCTTTTCCTGACTGACTTATTTTGGTTAGCATAATACCCTCTAGTTCCATCCACATCATTGCAAATGGCAAGATTCCAGTTTTTTGATGGCTGCATAGTATTCCATTGTGTATATATACATATATACCACATCTTCTTTATTCATTCATCTGTTGATGGACATCTAGGCTGTTTCCATAGTTTAGCTATTGTGGACATTGCTGCTGTAAACACTGTGATACATGAACCCCTGTGAATCACTACATTTGTATCTTTGGAGAAAATACCCAGTAGTGCAATTCCTGGGTCATAGGGTAGCTCTATTTTCAACTTTTGAGAAAACTCCATACTGTTTTCCAGAGTGGATGCATCAGCTTGCATTCCTACCAATAGCGTAGGAGGGTTCCCCTTTCTCTGCATCTTTGCCAACACCTGTTATTTCCTGGCTGGTTAATTTTAGCCATTTTGACTGGTGTGAGGTAGTATGCCATTGAGGTTTTGATTTGCATTTCTCTGATGCTGAATGATGTTGAGCATTTTTTCATGTGTCTGTTGGCCATTTGGATGTCTTCTTTGCAGAAGTATCTGTTCATGTCTTCTGCCCATTTCTTGATTGGATTATCTGTTCTTTGGGTGTTGAGTTTACATTTTAAAGGTTTTCAATATGCTCATCTTGGGCTACATCTGTCATTTACCATCTTAGTACCCTGAGGAGATACATTCTGGCTTCTAAATTATGAATTATGAAGTTTAGACTATAATAAGAAATTGAAAGGAAGGTAGAAGGGTTAGAAGAGAAGAGAAGGAAGAAGAGAGAAGAAATTTTTGTAAAAGTCAATATATACTGTTTAAAGAGACAAAAAGCCTCATAACCCAACAAAAATGTCAGTATTTTATTCATTTAAGCTGACCTTAGGGAGTAGTTTTATTTTGTTATTAATTTGTTTGAGCTTTTTTAAAAACTAGATTTACTAAATTAAATATTATTACTTAGCAAAAAATAGTTAATAGACTATGCATTTATTTTAGGGTATAAACTTCTCACCCTTGTCTCAAGTATACATCTGACCCATTAGACAAAATGGATCACATTCTCCATGCAAGATCCTTAATTTTTATTTCTTATGCACACCTCTATATTAGCTTCCAAATCTAAAAACTGTAGCAAACGTACAATAAGGAATACCACTTTTATATAACTCAGGTTGTCTAGTAATACCAGTAATCTAGAAAAAGTATCCTGACAGTTCTATATTTTTTTAAAGATTTTATTTATTTATTTATTTATCCAAGAGAGAGAATGAGCACAAGCAGGGGGAGCAGCAGGCAGAGGGAGAAGCAGGCTCCCCACTGAGCAGGGAGCCCAATGTGAGACTTGATCTCAGGACCCTGGGATTTTGACCTGAGAACTGAAGGCAGACACTTAACTAACTGAGCCACCCAGGTGTCCCCTGTCAGTTCAATATTATAGCCTTCCTTTCACATCAAATTTCTGAAGTATTTATTTGACTTTGTAAGACTGTATACTTATTCAGTACTCTAGAGAACTTCATTTACAAACATTTCCTGAGAAATGTTTGTCATATTTTCATATGTACATCTATATGTATATCTATGGATGTCACTATTCAATACTACATCAAAGAAAATACAGGATATGAATATTATGATTTGCAAGGATCACAAAATACTATGACATATGATTGAAATCTGCCTAATGGAAGTAAAGTGAATCTTTAGAAGAAAATCCTTGAGCATTTATTCCACAACTCTGCAAAACAGTTTCATGCTGAACCTCTGAGCCAGAAATGTGGGAAAATAAAGTGATTGAAGCCTGTCAGCAAAGAAAGTCAGCCAGTAGAGCGATGATTTCCCCATACAAGAGAAGTGAGTCAAATATCTATAGTTACCATTTGAAAAGATGGGATTTTGTGATAAAGCTGAGTTGCAAATGAGTAAAATAAAAAGTGGGGGGGCAAGGGAGGAACACACGTATGTACACTTGTGTTACATTTATTTACCTGATATTACCTGATAACCTACGTTTGAAGAACAATTCATTATTGAGTAACACAAATTAGCCCAATAAAGTATATGCTTAAAAGAAATATTTAAACACGTTTAATTATTGTTATTATTATGTAGATTTTGCTATTTGTTTCTACCAATTATATACATAAACATACACACATTTAACTGTATCAAGCAAGGTCTTGTCTCCCTCTGGATTCCCTAATGCTTCCAAGATAAATTCTAAATCTTTTAACCTGATAATAAAGCTCTTCTTCCATCTGGTCCTATTGTAATGGTCCCACCTTATCTCCTATTTCCTGTCACATAAACCCCATCCAGCCACTGTTCTTCCCACGTGCCCCTTAAACTTTCTACCATCTTCCATCTGCAAGTAACTTGTGTATACTTTGTCCCCACCTCATTACCTCTGGCAGTGCCTTCCTCTCCTCCATTTATTTGAATCCTTCCATTTCTTTTAAACAGACAACTTTGTGCTATCTATCTATCTGTCATGATGCCCTCCTTAACCCATTCTGCCTAAAATTAACACTTCTTTTTTATAAATCCCATGGCATTTAACTATAAAATTATGTACATGTTTATTTAGAACTATTATTAAATACATTATTTAAAGACTGTTCTGTGTTTCAGTTGCTATTCAAAATATTATTGCTTTTCCAAGTCATTTACACATGGTAATTTTTACTGTGTATGAATCCCTGAGAGATTTCAATCTAAAATAGGATCCTTGGAATATATAAGACCTCTGTTTAGCTTTTTATAACCTCTAAAGAAGTAAGGTTGGTACAGGAAATCATTTAAATGGACTTCAACTTGACAATCTCAGAGTCCTTGACAAAATAAAATTTTATATTCTTTATTCCATGTCTGGGATGATGTTAAATAGTCATTATTGACATTTGTCTAGTTTTGTGGCAAAAATAACCATGAACTCTAAGCTTTTTCTTTTCTTCAAACCTAAACTGTGATTTAGTGAAAGTACAACTAATGACCTTTCATTTGTTACTCCTCTTTTCCCATTGAGGTATATTTACCACCAAATTGGTTTAATGTCCATTGTATATGTTCCACCTCTACTAGATTATTAATTATTTACCTAATGAGAGCAGTTTGTTGTTGGAAAAATGCTTATTGTCAGGAAATTCCTATGACAATGATGATTCTTGAATTCCCTTATCTATATATGATTGCGCAATAGAAGCTATGTGATCATATCCAGTTTCAAATTGTTATATTTCTGTTATTCAGTGGATGGCCGTGGCCTTAAGAGGGCATTTGCCTAAGTGTGAAAGGCTTGTACACCAAAAGGATGATATATTGCATCAATAGTAACAATATTTTATACTTCTAGAAAATGATTCAATGAAAATTGCATTTATAATTTTGTACATAGATAAGTTAATAGAATTCCAAATATGTGAACATTTGCTAAAAAATATTTCATCTGCCCTCCAGTCCAGTAAACACTTATTCGAAATCAAACTCAAATGAAGATGCATTATCACTACTTCCTATATATTCTCTACTTTTAGATCATAAATCATTCTTTTTTAATACATTTGTAATCCATATTGATGGGGTAGGTATAATGTTTTGCACACTGTTTGCCTGACAATAATTGGCAATTGGATTAAGAGTCCCAATCCCAAATCCTTGGATGGCACCAGGAAACTCTTTCCCTGATTTAGGGCAAACTGCTCCAAGTTTTACAAAAGAGAGTCACTTACAGCTAACCATGACATTGCAATTCTCATAATATGTTGCTCAGTGGGAGAACAAGCTACTCCAAGTGCCAAATTGTCGAAAACTGAAGGGTTCTTTCTATAAGATATAAGCTACTTTGAGTATGCTGTCACAAGGCGTTTGAAAAATAAAGAAAACACCAGTAATTCAGCTCTAAAATGATAGTGTTCAGTTGTTAAAAGGTCACCTGCCCTTGGCCTCATTTCAGCTTAATTGGGACAGGTTAATCTTCTTTTCTATTTTTCTTTCAATTTGGAATGAAACTGGGATCTCTGTTAGTACTCCTCATCCATCAAATCCTGTGACCTTGAAAGGAGACGGCAGCTCTCCTTCTCAGGAGAGTCTGAAAATGAGAATTAAAATAGGTCTTCTCAGTTGAGACCCACAGCAACATGTAATAAGACATGTAAAAAAAGATTCTATCACTGCAGGCGTTCTGTAATATTTTTCTAAGTAACATATGGAGTCAAAAAAGAATTCATTTAAGCTCAGAGTAAAAAAATAAAAAAAGAAAAAAATCAGGAAGATGTTAAATCTTCTAAAAGTCAACTAAAATTGCCTATGAAAATTTTGCATGGAAGTCAATAATTTTATAATGCTTCAGTTCTTATGAAAAACTCCACACCTCATAATATAAACCATTTTTAACTATGACTATAGAAAGTATCCCCCAAAAGAACAATAATAATATTAGCAAACTGTTTGAATAAAGATGCAATTTTTATTATTGTAAAAAGTCTTTTTATTTAAAAGATGAGAAGACATTTCAAGTAACCACAGTGTGGGCCACTTCTGTAATATTAAATGCAAAATTAAGATGAATATATAATGAGCACTACTATAGCAGTATATTCAATATCTAAGGGTCAACATTATTTCACTATTTTCAGTGTATTAAGGAAAATTCACGTGATCCTAGGGACCATAAAAGTTTATGAATGTAATGCTTCCTTTTAATCTCTCAGTAAGCAACCTGTATGGGAATATATGTGGATCACCAAGTAAACTACCATTCTTCTTACAGAATTACCCAAGAAAACAATACTGGGAATAAGAAGAGATTGTTGAATTTAAGACTAAAAGGCTTTTGATTTTATTTAAGACTAGAGATTTTAGCCTGACTAAATAAATAATTCTCTATACTGTTATAATTTTAGTTGAAACCAGCTTCATGCAAGACCATTATTTGTAAATACAAGACTCCACTACAAGTATGTTTTCTGTGCTTCCTATAACTAAAGCCATGTGTGCACATTCCCACATCTCCTAATTTAGTGCTGTTGTCTCTTTACAAATTGCTCCATTTATAAGGAAAACCCAGACAATGCTCTCTAAAACTGACTCAAGGTCCAGGGAAATTTAATGATCAACCATCAAAAAATTGTTATCTTTACATTATGATTTAGGATAACCAATCTCATATACACTTATTTATTAACTGTAGAATTATCTATGAAGAACAAGTATACTTGTATATCTGATAACAAATAAAATGTCAAAAGGATAGTATTTGTAACATTTCATGTATTATTCATTTTAAAAGAAAGTGTTTATTGTGAAAATATTGGAAATTTAACTGATCAAAGCTCAGGCTGAGCCAACTCAGGAAGGATCCATATTCCAGTATCACTTCTTACTGGCTGGTGGCCTTGGAGAAAGTATTTAATCTCCTTAAACTTCAGTTTTCTCATGTATAAGCTTTGGGTAATAGAACTTATTCATCAGCAGGCTGTTGTAAATACTAAATATGAAATACTGTTTGGGTAAAGTAGATAACATGATGCTAGGTACACCCTAAGTGCTCAACAAATGTAATTTAAAAATTTTCCGATTTTATTTTGACACTTATATGAAATAACATGAGAAAGTCTTATGGATCCAATAAACAGATTTTATGTCTTCTGATATTGATGAAGGCAACAACCTATTTTATACTACTTAAAGCCTCGATAGAATTTTCAAGATAAATTTGAGTAGGATGATGTACCAGATGATCTCATAGCCTAGGCCAATTAAATGTAGTAAATGTCAACCAAAGGAAATGTAAGGGTAATAAAATTCTGATATCTTGATTTAGAAGATGCCCCAACCAGCAGGCATTAGCTGGTTAGGCACTGAGAAAAGAACGGGGAGGCTGGTGATGGACACTACAGTCCAGAATTGAAGAAATGATTGTGAAAAATGAATAAACATATTGAGCAATTATATGATGCTCCAGGAATTATGCCAAGTGCCTTATCCACATTATTTTATTTAACCCTTCAAATAATCCTGGCCTTTATTTTGGAAGTAAATGACCTTGATATTTAGATTACCATCCTCAAGGAGAATTCTTATATGATTAGTTTAACAAACACTTATTGAGAACCTAAAATGAGTCCTTGTAAGTGTTGATCCACGTGGCACTATCCAGCCCTCAATACTGATATCCATAATATTGTTTACTGTAGCTAATGTTTGAAATTCAAACCATTCTTATGCTTTGTTCTATAGGTACACTCCTCTAAATTCATGGTGAAATATGAGAAAACAGAAATGTCTTTACCTAAATTGTTTTAGCTCAGATTGCATAAAATCTCTGTATGTTTACAGGCACAGATATTTAGACTTTTGCTCCACTGACTTGATAATTTGAAATAAAAATAAAAATATAAAAATGTTATTAATTATTTACATTCTGCATTTAGTTCCACCAGATGCTGAACAAGAGTTTAAGAACTGTTAGTCAATGGAACTTACATGGACAAATTTACCACTGCAGAGTGGAGATGCATCTATGTGTATGGTATAAAAGAATGATTCAGTTTCATTCTTCTGTACATAGCTGTCCAATTTTCCCAGCACCATTTATTGAAGAGATTTCCTTCCATTGGATATTTTTTCTGCTTTGTCAAAGATTAGTTGGCCATAGAGTTGAGAATTCATATCTGGGCTCTCTATTCTGTTCCATTGGTCTATGTGTCTGTTTTTATGCGAGTACTATGCTGTCTTGGTGATCACAGCTTTGTAATACAGCTTGAAATTGGGCAATGTGATGCCCCCAGTTTTGTTTTTCTTTTCAACATTTCCTTGGCAATTTGGGGTCTTTTCTGGTTCCATACAAATTTTCGGATTGTTTGTTCCAGCGTTTGGAAAAATGCTGTTGGTACTTTGATTGGGATGGTGTAGAAAATACAAATTTCTCTGAGAAACATAGTCATTTTAATGTTGTTTATTCTTCTGATCCATGAGCATGGAATGTTTTTCCATCTTTCTGTGTCTTCTTCAATTTCTTTCATGAGTGTTCTGTAGTTCCTGAGTATAGGTCCTTTACCTCTTTGGTTAGGTTTATTCCAAGGTATCTTATGGGTTTTGGTGCTATTGTAAATGCAATAGATTCTCTAATTTCTCTTTCTAAAGTTTCATTTTTAGTGTATAAGAATGCAACTGATTTCTGAGTATTGATTTTGTATCCTGCCACATTACTGAATTGCTGTTTGAGTTCTAGTAATTTGGGGGTGGAGACTTTTGGGTTTTCCACATAGAGTATCATGTCATCTGTGAATGGAGAGAGTTTGACTTCTTCTTTGCCAATTTGAATACGTTTTATGTCTTTTTGTTGTCTGATTGCTGTTGCTAGGACTTCTAGTACTATGTTGAACAATAGTGGTGAGAGTGGGCATCCTTATTGTGTTCCTGATCTTAAGGGAAAGGCTCTCAGCTTTCTCCCATTGAAAATGATATTCACTGTGGGTTTTTCATAGATGGATTTTGTAAAGTTGAAGAATGTTCCCTCTATCCCTATACTCTGGAGAGTTTTAATCAGGAAAGGATGCTGTGTTTTGTCAAATGCTTTTTCTGCATCAGTTGAGAATACAGTGTGGTTCTTGTCTCTTCTATTATTTATGTGTTCTATCACATTGATTGGTTTGCAAATGTTGAACCACCTTTGCATCCCAGGGATAAATCCCACCTGGTCATGAAGAATGATCCTTTTAATGTACTTACTGTTGGATCCTATGAGGTAGGATCTTGTTGAGAATTTTGGCATCTGTATTCATCAGGGATATTAGTCTGAAATTCTCATTTTTGATGGGATCTTTAGAATCAAGGTAATGCTAGCCTCATAGAAAGAGTCAACTCAACACCTAAAAAACAGATAATCAGGTCAAAAAATGGGCAGAAGACATGAATGGACAGTTCTCCAAAGAAGACATACAAGTGGCTAACATATGAAAAAGTGTTCATTATCATTAGCCATCAGGGAAATTAAAATCAAAACCACATTGAGATGCCACCTTATACCAGTTAGAATAACAAAAATCGACAAGGCAAGAAACAACAACAACAGTTGTGGAGAAAGGGAAACCCTCTTACACTGTTGGTGGGAATGCAAGTTGGTACAGTTACTTTGGAAAACAGTGTGGAGGTTCCTCAAAAAATTAAAAATAGAGCTCCCCTATGACCCAGCAATGGCACTACTGGGTATTTACTCCAAAGATACAGATATAGTGAAAAGAAGGGCCATATGCACCCTAATTTACATGACGGCAATATCCACAACAGCCAAACTGTGGAAAGAGCCAAGATGCCCTTCAACAGATGAATGGATAAAGAAGATGTGGTACATATACACAATGGAATATTACTCAGCCATCAGAAAAGATGAATACCCAACTTTTGCATCAACATGGATGGGAGTGGAGGAGATTATGCTAAATGAATTAAGTCAAACAGAGAAAGTCAATTATTATATGGTTTCACTTATTTGTGGAACATTTAAGTGTTCTACATAGAAGACACCATGAGAAGGGAGAAATGAAGGGGAAGAAACCAGAGTGGAAGATGAACAATGAGAGACAAGGAACCCCGGGAAACAAACAGAGAGTTTTAGAAGGGAAGGGGTGGGGGGATGGGTGAGCCTGGTGGTTGTTATTAAGGAGGGCATGGATTGCATGGAGCACTGGGTGTTATATGCAAACAATGAATCAAGGAACACTACATCAAAACCTAATGATGAACTGTATGGTGACTAACATAACACAATTTAAAAAAATAATAAAGACATCAGCAATAAAAAAAAAGAGTGGAGATGATCTTGAGGCAGATTATAGTTTCACTGTAGCAAACAAGTAAACTGGCATTTTGAACTAAACTAAAAATGAGACTGGAAAATGTTATAACATAGGAGCAGGTAGTTTTACTAAGGTACCTGTGAAAATGGCTTATTTTTCTTCTGATAGTTTAATTTTTGTCTTGTAATTATGTGAAACTCACCGATAAAGTTCTGTCTACTTCACAACATTGATCTGTTCATAACAATTCTGCCCTTCAAGGCCACCCACATTGCATAACTCCAGGAATCAATATTTCTAGAGAAGGCCTTGTAAATGGTGTTCCTGGAATTACTCAATCCAGCAGCCCTGCTGGTGTCCAGGTAAATCCAAATATTTGATTGGATTATTTCCATTCTTTGTTAATTCTCAGAGACTCTTGCTTAGAAAGCATTCCCCAATGTGATTTCTTTCTTTTTCTCCTTCCTTCCTTCCTACCTCCCTCCCTTCCCTCCTTCCTCCTAAGGGAGCAGTGTGCAAAGTTATGGTGTTAAAATGTTATAACATTTTGGAGATAGATTTTAGAACAAAAATATAAAACAATATAAAAAATCAACTAGCCAATGAAAAATAATTCTGCCCAGCAAGATTTTCTTTTTCATGATATCCGAGATTTTCTTGATGGAATGGATATATTAATAGGCCACGGTAAATATAATTATATGACTCTTTAAAAAATTAAATTGTGCCTTCCAAATAGTTAATTTTAACTGATTTGTACATTTTTCCTTCTTGCATGTTTGGACACTTTATTCCAAGACCAGATGGTGAACTTTTCAACTTCTGCCAAAATACAAAGCATTAGGGGTATGTGTGTGTGTGTGTGTGTGTGTGTGAGAGAGAGAGAGAGAGAGAGAGAGATGAACATATTCAATTTGTACATATTCAGGAAATGAAAAACTCTCTTGTTCTAATTTGTGTCAGTTTCATGCAGTGCTGTCTTGATAAGCACTGCATATAACAAAGGCCTATATGGTCCTTTTTTTATATTTTTGCTAATGTAAACAATGATAATATAATGCTATATGTCTGCTTATAAACATATTTAAAATTGAGAGTGTTTTATGTTTTATATAAAAATAGAAAAAAATAGAAAAAAATCACACTCTAGTCAAACTCCCTACAGAACTTCCCTTACAGATCTTATTTTGTCAGTTTTATAGGGACAGTTTTTCGCAATAAGTATCCCAGAGACCCACAACAGGACATAAAGTATAGGCTTAAAAAGAGGAATGATACACATTTCTCATCACCTCATTGTGGCCCCTGAACTTGCTTAGAATTACATGGTGATTAGATGTCCTACTCTCTGTCAATGCCTCTTATCTCCCATACTTGGATGACTTTGAGAAAGAGTACATCCTTAATGCCTCAGTTGCCTTGTCCTTGTCTAGGCCATGATGGTGTAAGAGAGTCCCACTAGTAGGTCTGAGATAGTAAAGTCAGGGAGGTATTGACTGGTGAAGTGAAGGTGAAGATCAGCCATGAAGGATGAAAAGTTAACTAGATAAGGGAAGCAGTGGAGGGAGAGAGTGGAGACTGTGCCAGTTAGAATAGCATGTGCAAATGTCCTGTGATGGCAATGAGAATCACAAGTATAAGGAACCAAGAGTAGGCCTCTGTGACTGAAGCCCAGAGCATGAGCAGGCATAGGTAAGAGACCAGAGAGCAGAGGATTGCAGGAACCTGGCCAATCAGAGCTGTGGGAACCTTGGGAAAGACTTTTCTTTGTATTTTGACTAAAGGGAAAGAATTTGAGCAGAATGGCTCTGCATTTTGGAAGTAACACTGGAACTACAGTGTTGAGGAAGGATTGAGTTAGGGTTCCAAATCAGTGACTTTAGAGACAGAAGTGTAGACGAGTTGATGGAGATGAAAACAATAAGAGCTATTTAAAAAGCAAATCAGGGCGCCTGGGTGGCTCAGTGGGTTAAGCCTCTGCCTTCGGCTCAGGTCATGATCTCAGGGTCCTGGGATCGAGCCCCGCATCGGGCTCTCTGCTCAGCGGGGAGCCTGCTCCCCCCCTCTCTCTGTCTGCCTCTCTGCCTGCTTGTGATCTATCTCTCTCTCTCTGTCAAATAAATAAATAAAATCTTAAAAAAAATAAAAAGCAAATCAACTGGAGGACTAGAATGCATAAGAAAGGTAAAGGAGATGTCAAAAATAGCTTCCAGGTTTTATTGTAAGTGCATTGAGAAGAGATAATTAGGTCAATATATTGCATGCACACAAACACAGAGAGAAATGGAAAATCTTTGGTTAGAAAATGGTCATCCAACTGATCATTATATATCTAATTAGGAGAGTAGAAACTCTGGGAGTCCCAAACTTAAAAGAAATTGAAGATGTTCTCCATGCTATATAGCCAGTATTTTCATCATTTTGAATTGTTAGGATATTGGTGTATAGAGAAATAGGTAGATTTTGTCGTAAAACACTATGCCTCAGTTAAATCAATTTGAACTCACTCATTTAGCTTTACTAAATTAATGTTTTTCCTCTCCTTTACTTGCTTTTTTAAAAAATTTAAAACAGTG